>ML398315.1:10000-17500 GCA_005239525.1 Nicotiana knightiana | reverse complement strand
GTCTAACCTAACCCCCAGGGCGGAACCCAACCGAAAGGCGCTAGACGGACTAAGGGCAAGCGAGATAAAGAAAGCAGCTGGCCCTATGTGTAAAACCTTGCCGCGGGAGAGTCTTTCTCCAATGAGAATAAAGAAAGTTTTTGGGCAAGACAAGAAAGGAACTCTCCCTTTGACACCAAGGGATAAGAGTTGATTGTTGTCGATGACTTGGTGAAGGGAATCTATGAGAGAAGGTTCTCGAACCGGGTTACGACCGAATAGAGCACGGAACCAACAAGTTCAGTCGAACAAGGTAACGAGTCTAAGGGAAGGATCAAGCTTGAAAGGAATGGACGAGCGTAGGCTTCATAGTGAACGCAGACCCCCCTGCTTATAGATATGAGATCCATGACTTAAATAAAAGAAAGATGTCGAGAGAAAGTCTTAGCCCTTAAAATGCGTTGCGAAGAGAGATCAAAGACGAAGATTTTCTGACACAGTGCGGGCACTGGATGGAAAGACAGATAAAGGAACAACCCAACAGAAGGGCATACCTCAAGGGGCACCAATCTCCCCCGGCAAAGATCTATCTGCGCGAAGCCGACCTATGGATAGAAAGAAAGATGCAGGAAAGGCAAATCAAAGAAGAAAGAAAAATTGTCTTTGGGAGTGTGAGATAGGCAGACGAGGAGTATGCAGCTGAACAACCGCTGGGGTTTCCAGCAGTGATATCTGAACTAATCAGATGGGCCGCCCCAAACCTTACGCTGACATTTAAATCGGAAATAAACATCGGGTCCCGGCTATCCGAAAAACGCAGACTGAAGCGGAAGATCACAAAATGCAACATAACAAGGGGGTCGTTAGAACGTAGCTTGCGCGAAGGAAGAAGCTAATCAATCAGAATTGAGACAGGGAGGAGAGGCGAAAGAGAGATTTTCGAGCCTGCAAGCAACAACGGCTTTTCAGCCATTGTGCGCTAGCTTGTAGTTTAGGGGTATAGTAGGGGTACCCCTTTCTCAAAATTTTCTATAATATAAGATAAGCTTTTTGGAACCCTAGTTTTGGAGTTTTCCCCAACCAACCTATACCCTACTAATAAAAAGGGGCTTCCANAGAGAGATTTTCGAGCCTGCAAGCAGCAAGCAACAACGGCTTTTCAGCCGTTGCGCGCTAGCTTGTAGTTTAGGGGTATAGTAGGGGTGCCCCTTTCTCAAACTTTTCTATAATATAAGGTAAGCTTTTTGGAACCCTAGTTTTGGAGTTTTCCCCAACCAACCTATACCTTACTAATAAAAAGGGGCTTCCCTTTTTCAGCTGCATTGCACTGCCGCATAAACAATGGATCCGCTGGGCTGGATGAGCAACCTTCTATCTGGCCTCTATACCAATAGTAGAGTGGCTTGCTACTTTCAATCAGAAAAGGAAGATTGAGCAAGGCAAAGGAGAAAGAAGTTGTCCCCTCTTCTCTGCTGTCGCCGCATATGTAGAAAAAAAAGGAGCGGAGAAGGAAGAACAACCGTTGACTTTGGCACATGAGGGGTCGTGGAACTTCCAAAAAGCCTGGTCAAATGCGAACATTATTATTATAATAATATGCCCTAGAACATGTTATTGAATTGAGTGAGAGGTCCCTTTCTTTCCTACTACTGAACCCGGAAATTGCGTAGATTGCTTTGCTTGGGATTCCCTAAGTAACCAAACCAATCCCTGTCATTTCACATGGAAAATGGTCTGTTTTGAGCGTATGAAGTGGACGAACAATCAGCGTATGTAATCGAGTTTCATGCCATCATGTCTTTCTGCCCAGCAGCGCTGTAAACCGCTTTCATGCGTCTTGGTTGTTGGTGGATAAGAAAACCCGCCTGAAAAAAAAGATTCTATTTTCAATAGTTTCAAAGGCTTGAAGGAGCGTAGCCTTATTCAAAAGGAATTGATAGGAAGACTTTTCTCTCTTCGATTATCTCCTACAATAAGATAAGAGGTAAGAAGCAAGGAAGACTGTTTATGAATAGCCCTTTTCAGTTCCAATGCGCGGAATCGAAAAAAAGACTATCTTTCTTTCGGGGTCATAGATCAGAGAATTCCCTCTTTCAAGCTTCCTTACAGGCAGAAGAGTTAGCAAAGGTACAGACAGCCCAATCTAGCCAGTGAGCAAGCATGTCCGCTTTCGATTCAATATATTTCTTAACACTCGGAAAACTATATGCCTCTATAGTAGCCTGCAATGGAATGCAGCTATTTCTGACGGATAGATATGTTAGCTAGGCCACCTGCCTGATCAGGGTTTCCATCCGAACTAGTGCCTTAAGCAGGAAGGCAAATGAAATTATGTGGTATGGTATCGTATATAAGAGAAAGCTTGCTTTTAGGAGTGATCTTTCGCCTTTATTGAGGAGATATAAAACAAGCTTACTTACTAATAAAGCGGCAAGAAGCACCTTCTTTCTCAAAGTCAACTTTCTCCCTTTTTACTAGTAGTTGAGTGCTCATTGTTGTTCGGATCTTGACCAGATCCGAGCTTCCCAAGCTCTATGCTGTTGGGGAACTCTACAAGGGTCTTACCACCTTCTTGATTGACTATATTTGAGTCTTTGGAGTACTTTAGGATTATATTCCGCGCCGAGGATTTGTGTTTGTGGGCCGGGGTGAATATCGCAGACCAACGGATCTGGTGGTCGACAATCGTTTGGACTTGGTAAAGGTTGTCGCAGCACCTGTAGTAGGACAGAGGACGTATCGCGATGCCAGCGGACCAATTTACGATGTCTTCGTCGCTGACGTTCATCAAGCAAGCCACGTGTATTGGCCAGGGTTTTCTTCGGCTAATGAGACCTCGATCCCGAAGCCTTCGAAGTATCTTTTTGATAGGTGCCTCTATTTGTATGGGGAATTCACTGCTGATAGATCTCGCCCAGTGTCCCTTCCTTCCCCCTCCTCCTTCCGACCCACGGGAGTATACAATGACAATATCGGGGCATGAGTGCCCGATCGTGAGACTACCTGTTGAACGTCCGATGGCACCTTGCTCCGACCTGAGCTATGCAACAACGAGATCTCCCTTGATTCTTGTCGTATGTGCTTGACGACCCCCCATAAGACGCTCACTTGGGGACTTCTTACTCCAGCTGTTCCAAGAGTCTCCGCTAGTTGAACCGCGTCCAGTAGACTCCCTGTTCCGCTCATCCCCTTCGTCAGCTCTTTGATCGGGATACTATTACCTAGGTTCCTAAACTTTGAATGGATGGCGGAGCGTAGGTGGCAAGAAGTTATATGGATACGGTGCTTTACCCGTAGGCGCTTCTCCAGCTCTCGCAAGAATTGTATGGGAGTCGCCCTCGGAGGGAGTTCCCGAATAACCGTACCGAGGAATTCCACCGTACTCCATGCAGCTATGGTTGTTGATCCTGCAGAGTCTACCCAAAGATTCAAGCCAGATTTTAGGAAGTGGGCGATATGTTTTTGTATTTCTATGAGAAGCTCGACGGAACCCACGATTCCCAGTAGTAAGTGGTCGGCATATCGCGCGTAACAAATCCTTATTAAGTAATAGGTTTTTAAGGGGGCCAGCTTATGGGCCAGGCCTCTCTCTAACCTGATAACAAGTACCGCCTCCCCGCCCAGCTCTATCAGCGGGCCCTTTCTTTTACAATACTTAAAAGAGTCTCTCATGGCCCAATTATTATTACAGCATTCTCAACCATAGAATTCGGACTTTCGGGTAAACCCAGCGGTTTCTATGAAGAAGGCGGCGCAAAGGAGGCTCGAGGACTTGTTAAGGAAGGCAGCAAGGACCGACGAAGGGTGGAAAACAAAAGGCATTTTCTGGTCCCCCCTGATCCGGGGGTGCTTATGGGGGTTGTGCCACGACGAAACAAGGGAATGAAAGGCCGCTTTGCATTGGATGCTCTTTAACTTCACCACAATGATGGCTCTATTGTCTTGGGGAGCGTTGAAGCTTGCTTTTTCGGCAGACTTTTCTTGGTCATCAATACGACCTGTCCTTAATAGAACCGATCTTATTCTCTGAACAATCGGAATTTCGTACTTCTGTTGGATCCTCCCTATCTCCTGATCGATCTTGTGTAGGTAGATGTTTCCCGGTAGGGCCGATAGTAATACACTGTGTGGGATGGAGTAAGGGCCCTTCTCACCTCCTACGAGTCGTCCGGCGGAAAAGACTTTCTGAATGGGGTAAAAGAACTTAGGATCATTGATATCTTCCTTAAAGATTGGGATGAGTCGATATCAGTCGATGGTGTGAAAACACTTCCTGATGTCGAATTTCAAAATCCAGCGAGAGGTTCCCCACTCTTCTTTGATCCATCTTAATACGGAGTGGAAGCCTCGACCCGAGCGAAAGTATGATGTGTCTGGAAACTCGAGATCGTAAATGGATTCGAGTACCATTCCGATCGCCTCTTTCATGATCGTTTCTATAGGTAGAACTAATGTGAGCGGTCTAAACTTCGACCCTTATTTCTTTCTTCATATTGTAAAGGTGAGCAAAGCCCATTTTTTGCTCCCTCTATTGATAGAAAAATGGCACTCATGTCGTCGTTTCAGTGACTCATAGGGCTTCCCTCAGCTCAGTCTTTTTGGTTCTTGAGAATGGTCGCCACTTCTCCCAGGACCGGAATGATTATCCCTGCCCGATGGGTCTACATCCATCCCTGAATGTCGTCGGGTACTGTTAACTTCCCCGCCATTCTTGTAACTGTCACCTGTAATCCGCGCAGGTTTGTCCGCACCCCCCTGAGTGGACGAGAAAGAAAGGATTTCTCGGAGGAACCCCCCAGGTTCCATACCCAGGAGTCAACTTTCCCATATGAGCATTCGGTACATGTATCAGTCCGTGGAAGAGTGAAAGGGTCACCACTACTGAGGATCCCCTCCTAATCTTAGATAGGTCGTCTGAGGGTTCGCCGCGGTTCATTGTTGTGCTTACACACAAGGCTACCCTTTTCCGAAAGCTTCGCAGGACCACCTACCACTAGTCTTCAGCCGGAGGGGTTTATTGCACAAAAACGCCGGGGCGCAGGCTCCCGAAGAGAGAAGCCCAACGAATGTCAGATGAAAAGCCCCGCACCTCATTAAGATCATATTGGCATACTCTCCCAAAAAAGAAAGAGCAGACCCATTGAAGACGAGAGTGAGGTACAACAAGGCCATTTCTGTCCACCGCCCTTCTCACGGAGCCGTACATGGACGTTACCGCTCATACAGCTCCCATCCAGCAAGCAGTTAGCCTTCCTCTACAAGGAATGGAAGTGTGGATGAATCGACATCAAATATAGGATTTTTGTTGTACACGATCTCCATTTTAGTAATCCTAGCTATCCACTCCACTATGTGGTAGAGTGTTCGTCCCCACCCCTTCGCAGGGGTACCTTCCCTTTTAATTGAGAGAAGGACTCGGAATTGACTCCCCTCGATTCGAAATCCGAAAGAAGGGTATGGATTTTCTACAAGGAATGCTCTCCCGTGGCGGTACGCGGATTCTCGGGGGCCCGATCTCCACCTCCCATCCAATCGCCCTAATACAAAATAAGGCGAGGGATCGACGCCCCACAGAGAACCCAACCTTTTCAAGTAGGGCCTGAAAGAAATAAATCAAACCAATTTTCAGACAAATAAGATAAAAAAAGAAAAGTATAGTGANAAGGGACGAAGGATATTCATGATATTCGGAAAGATTTATGTTCATTCGCTCTGCTCGCAGAGCGGTATACCGAAAAAAAGAAGTGACTACCTTACTTAAGCAATTCTTCTTATTCTTATTCTTTATTAGTTGAAGTTCCTATATTGGTTTTTTCCTTCTTTTATGAATGTTATAACACCTAATTCTTTGGTAGCGGACCTCTTTGATAGTTCGACCGTTATCCCCCGTCTAACTCAACTATTCGACTGTACGGCTATTGTGATTGCGAGAGAAAGGAGGGATGGCGCCTTCCTTTACCATCTGGCAGTTGAAAACAAAAGTGCTTCTAGGTACACGGCTGTTAGGCCCATCCAAGGCGTATTTACGGAAGTTGCAGGGAACTTGACCGTCAAGTTCGAAAAAAACTGGCCAAGCCTGTGTCACTTTCTTACGTCAGGAGAAAGGGAGATCAAAGAAGTATGGGGGCGATACGCGAAGGATCAAATCATAGAGATAGCGTATCTTAAGAGGCAGAAGAAAAGGAACCTCGGCGACCCATAGATCGCGGAGTCCGCGCCCGTGCCGAAAGTGAAGAAGCTTTCCTCTCCTTTCAGTCGAGCATGCCCGCCCTTTAGCACTTCCCTTCCCTTACTCTAGGGCTTTTCTTCTCTTCTTCTCTAAGGGCAGTGAAAGCCATCTGATATAGGGCTTTCTCCTGTAATCTGTCTCTCGATAAGAAGCTTTCTTTTGATCAGGGTTAATCTCGTCTTCTTGAAGAATTATGGAATCCTAAACCTAGTAAGGGAACGCGATTCTACTCCAATTGCATTCATCAGTCGGATGAGAGTGAGAATAGAAAGGAAGCCGGGAGGAAGAATGGAGTATAGCATTACCTCTAGAGTACAACCCGGAGCCTTCTTTTCGTAAACCCTACTCCTGCGCCCCTCAATCCCATATCTATTACTTAGTCAAGTCCTTAACTACTTCTATATCTTAGAACAACCCTTCTCTATGATCGATGTTTTATAGTCTGCATATCTATGGAAAGAGGAAGCTAGGAGAGGATTCTAAACAATTCTATCGAGCCGAACAACAAAAAGAGAAAGATAGAATACCTTTCTTAGCTAGCCTAGCGTGCTAGAAACCTACAGGGAACAAGAGCCAGATCGAAGACATTCCTTTCATTCTTTTATACCCCTCTCTTCTTAGTTGCTCCTCTTTCTAGGGATCTAATGGTCGTAGACCACCTTCTTGTGACTATGTTGAAGAATTCTTTCCCCCCTTTGAGTTCTCGAGTGAAAGGGTCCAAGCCATAGGAAAATATCCAGTTTCTCTCGCAACATATCTAGTTTATCCTGAAGCAGCATTTCTCGAAGTAGCATTCCCATAAGTAGAGGATGAAACCCTTGCTTGTTTATCCCGACGAGGGTTTATGAATCACTCAAACGAGCCTTTCTAGCCGCATCTGAATTGGCATCCCTATCCATATGTTTATGCGCAGTGGCATCCAAATCCGAATCTGTAGAATCTATTGGGGAATCCCCAACCGCACCCGAATTGGCTAAATCTAGTATAGTGGGTCTTGTTCCGATGCGGGAAAAAATCTTTTTAAAGGGCATCTCGGCGAAAGAGGACTGAGAACCATAAGGCGAGCGCCAAAACTCTAGCACAAACTGCTCCCACAGACACGCATGATAAGGGGGTGTGGGGACAACCAGGCCACCACTTTTACTAGATATGGGTCCGAACGACCCAAGAGCCCACCACTAGAACCCAACCCTTAAGAGGCTAAGGTCCAAGGGGCTACCGCAGGAAGTCAGCTTCACCTGTAACCTTAAAGAATACAGAAAGTTACCCGGAATTCCTAGCAAGGACTTCGC
>ML398315.1:0-2500 GCA_005239525.1 Nicotiana knightiana | reverse complement strand
TGATTTAAGGTCTCCGCTCGATCCCGAATGCACATTTTTCGGGTTCATCTTCAATTGATGTTTTCTTAAACTTTCGAAGACCTTGCATAAATTTTTGATATGGTCGGTTGTTTCTTTTGAAAAGACTACCAAATCGTCCACGTAAGGCTCGCATATGTTATGTAGGAGGTCACTGATAATTTGTGTCATCGCTCTTTGATATGTTGCACTTTATTTTTCTTTTTTTTTGGTCATATCGTAGTAAGGAAAGGAAGTGAGGGCACTCATTCAAATCGAATAGCTGAAACTACTATAACTCCTATTTTTCTGCTTTAAGAGAAGCCTTCTAGCTCGTTTTAAAGCGTTCAAGAGGACATTCTAAAGATAGTTGTTGAGGAAGCATCTGATTTCTAACTACGAGTCCGTTTTCAAGCTAACTGAATGCCTATCTGCTGCTAGTTCTGTTCCACTATCTGCTCTTACTGCTCTCGTTGCCGGTGTGACAGTCTGAGTAGACGGTGCTCTCTTTCCTCTTGTTTTTGGGGTTCATAACCGGTGCTATTGAATCTGCAGTTAAGGGAATATCACCAGTTCTTGGAATAAGAGCTCTGGGACTTCATGGCTTTGAGGGAGGTTTAGCCTAGCCCTAAGCCTTTTCGGAATAGAATGCTTCTTTGACAGAGTTTCAAGCAAGAAGGAGGAAGGCCCTCTTTTCGCCAATGGATCACTTAGTCGGAATAAGAGGGCTTAGGTTGATGCGGAATAAGCCATTTTTCCCCTGTTTCCATGGAAAGGTGTCGAAGGAATAGGGACATTTAGAGCTGTGGGACTTGAAGGAAATGAATGCCCCGTTAGAATGGGCAGGGACAGTCGATCATTGGCTTAATTTCCTGGGGGACTCTAGTATCAAAAATTCCCGGTATTTCATCGTGAAAGTGTCACATTTAGATTGTTCTTATTAAAGAAAAGAGCCGAATAGACAAAGGGTTTACATGACCGCTCGCTTTGGAGAAGATGCCATAGTATAAGAAGAAGGCATTTGTTTGCAAAGATGACTTTCCCGCTTTCCTTTGTGAGGGAGGTTTGTGCACATGAATTAATAGTCAAAGTATAAGGAAGATGGCATAGAGCATAGAATGAGATTGATGCTTCGAATGCCTGGGTTTCAGGGGTTGTGATAGAAGGAGCTATGGCACTTTCGGAAAGGGGAATCAGACTAGGCTGTCACTGTTCTAGAAGAGGAAGCATAGATGGCACGTTGAACCATGTCTGTCAACGGTGAAAGATAGCGCTAAAGTGAGGGCCTCAGAGATAGTATTTCTCAACTGTCGATCGACGTGATAATCATGCCTGCTTGACAAAGCCTTTTTCATTTAGTCTCCCAATAAACGAAAAAGGATTTCTGGTGACACGAAAGCTGTGCTCGACGCTCTCTTTCCTATTCCACTGCGCTAAGTGGTCTTTCCCTTTCTTGCTGGATGACTACTATGGAAAAAGATGACGACTACTCCCAGTCTCTGGTCAATCCATGTTGATGCTAGAAGAGCTATTCCCGCCGCCCACCTGAAAGAGACGAGGAAGACTAACCGCCATCCTGCTCGAACCTTTGCTGCCTGAGTTATATAGCTGACTGCGAGAAGGAAGGTTCAAGCTATGGCTGCCCCATGGGATGCTCATTTGAAACCTTTGTCCGGTCAATGCGAGAAAGAGAGAAGTGATGTAAACATAAGAATGGAAGGTTTGCTTGTCAGCTGTCGGGCCAATGAGGCTCTTCTATCTTTACCTACATGGCAAGGGAAAGATCAAAGGCAAGGTGGGAAATTCCCTNGTCAGCTGTCGGGCCAATGAGGCTCTTCTAGCTTTACCTACACGGCAAGGGAAAGATCAAAGGCGAGGTGGGAAATGCCCCGCACGAACTATCTGATCAAGTTTTCTTTTTCCTATCACAGGCAGCTGGCAAAGCCGTGTTTGATTGTCGCGTACATGCTCCGTTACAGCTTCGTTCATGCGCCAATCAATTGATAGTGAAGCATAGAAGGATCACCGTATGGGTAGTCTCTATTAGGGTTTCCGTTTCATGTGCACTAAAAAGGAAGGAAGACTGGTGCGACTATAGTAATGCCAAGCATACGAGCAAAGGACTCTACCTACCCCATATTGACGAATGAAAGAAGCTCATCGCGGAGATAGGACAAGCGATAGCGGTTCCATTCTTTCTCTTCCTATTCCATACCATAAACAGACATCTTTGATTCATCGACATGGAGCTAGAGGCTCTACCCCCACCCACCAGCCCTTTATGGAGTTAGCGGACCAAGAGAAAAAATTCCCCGATATAATAAAGAAAGTAAGAAGGGTTCCAAACCATTGAAACAGAAAGCACTAAAGACTGTTACGACGTGGCAGAAATGATCACCGTCAAGCACAAGATTCAAAGCTTGAATCTTCCTACTCTTGCTAGTTGGGACAGAGCATCCTATCTTGTTGATTCTCCTTTCCCACCGCCTCGAGCTCTCGCTTT
>ML398314.1:0-43744 GCA_005239525.1 Nicotiana knightiana | reverse complement strand
ACTGGTTGAGATTGTTGCTTGTTAATGATCAGGTTCATCTGATTGACTTGGTTAGTCAATGTGGAAATCTGGGCTGACAATGCTGAAACCACATCTAGTTCAAGAACCCCTGGTGATTTCTGAACCATATTTCTCCCCATCTCACCTTGCCAGTCTGGATTTCTTTTGGAGAATTTATTCAGTAATGCAAATATTTCATCATAATTCTTCTCCAACACCTGACCTCCAGCTGCTGCATCTACCATAATTTTTGTTTGCGGATGGAGCCCCTCAATGAAAGTGTGTACTAACACCTCGTTTGTCTGATTGTTATGAGGACAGTCTCTGAGTAGCCCCTTGAACCTTTCCGATGCTGAATATAACAATTCACCTATTTTCTACCTAAAGGAGACTATCTCACTCCTGATCTTTGCGGTCTTTCCTGAAGGGAAAAACCTTGCCAGAAATTTTCTCGCCAGATCGTTCCATGTTGTGATAGAATTAGTTGGTTCTGCCTTCAGCCATCGCTTTGCTTCGCCCAATATAGATAATGGGAAAAGCGTGAGCCTCACATAAGTTGGCATGACCCCGTTAGTGATATAAGTATCACTAATCTCCAAGAAGTTCAAAATGTGCTGCTGTGGATCTTCGTGTGGAAGACCTAAAAACTGCCCGTTTGCATGAAGTACTTGGATCATGCTCTGTTTCAGCTCAAAGTGCCCAGTGATTCTGGGCTTCACGATGCTGGAGGTGACATTAGCAATGTTTGACATTGCCACCTCCTGAACCGCCATGTGTTGTTCCTCTGCCATGTTCACAGGAAATCAGATGAACTCTTGAAGATTGTCTGTATCTCTTGCTTCTCGCAATCTCCTGTGAAATGATCTCTCAGGTTCGGGGTCAAAGCCGTCAAGTCTATCATGGCTTATGAACCTACGCATTCACTCGAAGTTCCTGAGATTAGAGAAAAAATCATGTGACGTTAGACTCAATGAAATAAATAATTAAAGAAAGTAACTAAAAAGTAGTCTATATTCAAGTCCCTGGCAACGGCGTCAAAAACTTGTTGGTCCCAAACCGCACACACAAGTATACGTGGTCGTAGCAAGTAATATAATGTTAAATCGAATTTCGGACCCACAGGGACTTGCGTAAACTACTTATTTAATCACTCTAATTGCTATTTAATCGAGCCAAAACAAAATTCAAGAATATAACTAATTTATTCTATGATTATATGAACTAATTATCAAGTAACGAGAATATTGTTGTGTATTCAATAGAGACAAATATTCCAAGGTTGTGATCAATTCACCATTCATATTGCATTCTAATTAACTCTCCCTTCCATACAATTCACTCACGCTTTCTAATTAATCGACAATTGCTCTCGTAGCCTTCTCCCGAAGTACTACTCGCCTATTCTCAATAGATTAACGCCTATATTCCTATGAAATTAATCTACTAGAACGCACTAAGATTTTGATATTTAATTAAGCACGGTGACTAGGTATATTCCTATCCTAACCACAAATCCACTCCCCAGAAGGGTTAAGATCGCGCTCTCTTCAATTCTTCTCTAATCTATATACGGCTTTCCCAAGCATAACATAGATAGTATATAGAACCAAATTCCTGGCCAAACAATTAAGCAATTAAATGCAGAATTGAAGAAACAACCATATATTGAGCAAATTAAAATCAAGGTTAAGTTAATATCGAATAACAATATTCATGGCTAAACCACAACCCCAGAACAATGGGTGTTTAGCCACTCATAGTAGAATTAAAAAATTGCATAAGTCTTTGCATCAACGGAAAATACTAGATTAAGATGAAGAAAACTGATAATCCTTTACTTCTTCAATGATCTTGTGTGTATATTCTCTCCAAAAATGGCATCCTCCCCTCAAAGTTGTGTTTTTTGGTCTATTTATATGTTTGGGATAAACCCTAAACGTGTAGGAGACTTCTATTCTAACCGAAAAACACTTAAAATCCTTTAATACTCGGAGTTGACTGGACCAGGCACCCAGGTGCTAAGCCTCAAACGCCCCCTTAACGCCTGGGAAGGCCTGGCTTTAGGGGCCTAACGCTAGGGTCACCCTGCCCTTAAGGGCCAAACTCCCCCTTAACGCCTGGGCATGCCTGGCTTTAGGGGCCAAATGCCCGGGTATTGCCCAGGTCACTCCTTTACGACTCTTGAGCGTATTTTTGACGTTTATGTACCCATTTAGCTCGGCTTCCATCTCCAATTCACCTACACATGAAATAGACTCCATTATGCACATATAACGTGTATTTTTATCATAAAAGCACATAAAATATAAGGTATATAATGCTTAAAACTATGAATTCTGGCCACGCATCATGTATACTGATCATGCAGCCATCAGATACTTGGTTGAGAAAAAGGAGTCTAAGCCGCGCCTAATACGTTAGGTGTTTCTTCTCTAGGAGTTTGACTTGGAGATTCGTGACCGCAAGGGCACGGAGAACCAAGTTGCTGACCACTTGTCACGTCTTGAAGGTGCTGAGAATACAATTGAATCAGAGGATATTCTAGAAACCTTTCCAAACGAGCAACTACTCACCATGAGCGTAGAAGATGTGCCATGGTATGCAGATATTGCAAACTACCTGGCCAGTGGTATTGAACCTTATGAACTCTCTTCTGTTCAAAAGAAAAGATTTTATCATGATTGTTGAAATTACTATTGGGATGAACCTCATTTGTTTAAAATTTGCATTGATAACATGATCTGGAGGTGCGTCCCCGAGATTGAACAATTTGCTATTTTGCAGGCTTGTCACACAGCTCCATATGGAGGACATTTCGAAGGAGTTCGGACAGCAGCTAAGGTGTTAGAGGCCGGGTTTTACTGGCCTACTGTGTTCAAAGATGCTCATCAATGGGTGAAGGACTATAATGAATGTCAAACGGGGAACATATCATGTCATCATGAGATGCCTATGAATCCAATACAAGAAGTTGAAGTGTTTGATGTATGGGGGATAGATTTCATGGGTCCCTTTGTTAGCTCTTACGGCAATAAGTATATACTTGTTGTTGTAGACTACATGTCCAAATGGGTAGAAGCTGCAGCGTTCCCCACCAATGATGCACGAGTGGTGGTGGGGTTCTTAAAGAAAAATATATTCACCCGTTTTGGAACCCCAAGGGCTATTATTAGTGATGGGGGCACTTTTCTGCAATCGTGTCTTCGAGAAGCTGCTGGCAAAATATGATGTGCGCCAGAAGGTGGCAACCCCCTATCACCCTCAGATGAGTGGGCAGGTTAAGGTATCAAACCGTGAAATAAAGAGTGTACTGACCAAAACAGTAAATGCCACAAGAACTGATTGGGCGAAGAAGCTTGATGACGCACTCTGGGCATATAGGACTGCATTTAAAACACCAATTGGTATGTCTCCATACAAGTTGGTATTTGGTAAGACATGTCACCGGCCTGTGGAGCTAGAACATCGAGCGTGGTGGGCATTGAAGTAGTTGAACATGGATCTCGATACTGCGGGAGAAAATCGAGTCACAGAGCTGCATGAGTTGGAAGAGTTCAGATGTCAAGCATTTGAAAGCACAAGGCTATATAAGGAAAGAATGAAGAGGTTACACGAGAAAAACATTGTGGACCGAAATTTCAAACCCGGAAACAAAGTATTGCTTTACAATTCAAGATTAAGATTGTTTCTGGGTAAGCTCAAGTCCCGATGGTCTGGACCATTCAAGGTGGTCGAAGTGTTTCCTTCTGGTTCTGTGCAAATTGCTGTTGAAGATGGGTCTAACACCTTCAAGGTCAATGGACAAAGATTGAAAATGTATGTGGGCATGAATGAAACCAGTGAGATGGTTGTGGTGCATCTTCTTTAACCTCAGCGGCTGAGCGAACCTTAATTGCGCTCATTCTGCGTCATGCCGTGACGGTAAATTAGGCGCTTCATGAGAGGCAACCCATTGATTGTTGTACCCATCGTGCCACGACATTAAAACAAGCACTGGTTGGGAGGCAACCCAACACATATAGTGTTATTGTAAAAATTACTAACATATGCAGGTGTGCGAGAAAAGGTGTGAACACAAAACCACAAGAAAAAAAACAGTTCTGCTGACGCCTGGACTAGCACGCCCATGCTAAGGTCGCGCTAGTCAAGTTTTACACTGCCTCACGTATATATCCACTAGCGCGGCCGCGCTAATCGCGCTCTAAAGGTCGCGCTAGTGGGGTTTCTCACTGTCCCTCAACCCCTGGACTAGCGCGCCCGCACTAATCTAGCGCTAAGGTCGCGCTAGTCCGTCTTGACACAGGTAAGTTTCGTGTATTTTTTTTTCTAGTTATTTTCTTGTACTAATTTTCCCAACCACCCAATTACTTCCCCACACAACCCTATCCTTCCTTCTCACAATAAAACTCCACCCTCCCATAAACCCTTTCCCTTCTTCTTCTTTTCCTTTTCAATTTTCCTCCCCCAAAGAAGGCAACCCCTCTCAAGCACTCCCACCTCTAAGCATTCTTCAACCCCCATTACTCCATCTCTATCATTCAACCCTACAGGTATGTACTTCTCACCTTAATTTTTTTTTTTTGTTTTTGTAACTTTGTTTTTTCTTTCCCATTGTGTACACAACTTGTACCCTTTTTTTATTTATGTATTGGTAGCCATAATGGGTAGTAGTTGATTTTTGATGAAAATAGATGACATAGAGAATGTGGGTGTTGTGAGTATGTTTGGGTTATTGTGGTGGTGCTTCATGTCCATTATTTAGTGCTTGGGGTTGTAAATTGTTAATGCCCACCATATGTTTGTAAAAAGACCCCAATGGAGGGAAATAATGTGACCAATTTGTGGTGAAGTCTGAGTAACCACAATTGGGTCACCCTGTTGTACTGAGCTAATACTATGCTAATTGTAGGTACAATGCCTCCACGCAAGCGTCAAGCCACAGGAGCCTCTTCAAGTCGTTCAGCAAGAACCTTCACCGAGGAAGGCCTCGAAAATCAGTAGACTCGAGGCCTTTCAATAGCCACAAGTTTGTCTCAGCGAAGGCGCGGGACAGATTCACTGAAAAAGAGGATAAGACAGCTATACTTGAGTAGGCCATGAACTCTGAAGCCATCAGGATGAATTTCCTCAGAATGTACGATGTGTTGATGCAGCGTCGCATGGACGTTTTCTTTTAGGAACCTGACGAGGCAAATGCCATGATTGTCAGGGAATTTTATGCCAACTCTCCGGAGCATGAAAACTATGTTGTAACAGTGCGGAGAAGGCCGGTTAATGCCTTAATAGAGCACATCCAGACAATGTACAGGCTACCTCCACCAGCAGTTGGTTACGAAGACGCTTACCAGACCTACAGCGGAAAAATGACTCCTTGGGATAAGTTCACCCCGACCATCTGTCAGCCGGGCATTACATTCAAGTGGTACAAGTATGGAAACGAATTCCACTCTTCGGGCCTCAAGTTTGAGGCCAAATGCTGGTTGTACCTGATTAATAGTCGACTATTGCCATCCAAGAACACTTCGGAGGTGAACATTCCTCAAGCGTGTCTGATTTGGTGCTTCATGGTAGATGCGACGTTCGATGTGGCACGGTTAATTCATGAGGAGATGTTTATCCATATAAACGTCCAAAGATATGGGTTACTCTACCCATCGCTTGTCACTCAATTGTGTGCTGCGGCTGGGGTGCCAGGCGACTTTGCTATTGATGGTCGGGTGCATGCGGTGCACCCTTTCAAAGCTGAAAGAGTTACTACGGGAAAGGAGTCAATGGAAGTCGATGAAGAATTAGTGGGGCATGACTCTGAGAAAGATGAAGCAGAGGAGGAGCATCACCAAGGAGGTGCGGAGACTGAGCATATGGAGGAGGAACAAGCTGTGGACGTTGGAGGCCCGTCCAGGGCCAGTCGGGGCCAGCAGTTGGATCACCTGGAGCACGAAGTGGCCGGGTTGAGAACCTCAGTGAATGAACTGGGGACCCGAGTTGATGAGATGGCCACCCAACAAAAGAAGTCTGAGAAGAAGATTATGGGTTGGCTACGCACCCTGGGTCGTGCTTGCAACGTCAACCCAGACACCGTCTAAGATCAAGATTGAGCTACCAGGGAAGTCCCTTTACCTTACTCTGTCTTTTCATTGTCCATGAGGACATGTCCTCGTTTTAAGTATGGGGTGGGGGATGGTTTCCCTTTTGTATTGTATGTTGTATAAGTTATGAATTATTTGCTTTAGTTTGTTTTGATTAACTTGATCGAATTGCAGTTTTATTTTATGTTTTTTTGTGTAGTCTATTTTAGTAATAGTAATCAAGTCGTCTTGGCCCGACGACGGATCCCTTCGGCGGGGGTTCTTGAGGGTCCAAGTCAATCAAAAATAAAAAATAAAAAAATAATCAGAAAATTTAGTGGACTCCTCCTGATGACGGATTTCGTAGGAAGTTTTCTTGAGGGAGGTCAGTCCGAAGAGAACACCAAAAAGATGTTTTTTATTTTCTTTGTAGGTAGTGTAGTAACTCCCTCTTAGTTTTTATTTTGACCACGATTCTTTTCCAAGAGTTTAGCTTGAACCGGGTATAGCTAGCTTTTTTTATTTTTTTTATTGTAGGAATCCTTTGGGCAAGGTGTTGAATGATAAAATGCTACCCTTAGTGTGTTACACCCAAACACCGTGAATCCTAGAGTGTGACGCTTAGGCTCACCTGTTGACTCTTGTAGAATGCCTTAATGGTGCATGTTGTAATTCACTTGAATGCTCAACGGAGTATTTTGATGAACCAATTTGGATTGAATTATGTGCCATGTGTGTGTGAGGTATTTTACATCTATTCTATGTCTGCATTTGGTACCTAGAACTTGCCCCGTGTGTGTACAAATCGAAATAGAAGTTTGTTTAGTCTTAGAAGGGATATAGGCATTTCTTTGCTAAGCCAGACACAAGTATATACCCACCTGAATATAATTAACCATAGTCAACCCCTTTGATCTTATAAGCCTGTTTCTTTGATAACCACATTATGAACCATAACCAATTGTTTGAATAGCATGTTTGTTTGAACCTGGTACTTCCCACGAGCACTTGAATTGTTAGCATATATGTAAAAGTCAAAGTGTGGGGTGGTGGTTTGATCTGTAAGGAAAATCAAGGAAATAGAATGAAAAATGCAAAAGTGAAGGCCACTTAGAGAAAAAAAAAAGGACAATAAATGCATGCAGTCCTTGATAATTAGTGGCATGGGGTAATTATGAAGTAAAGCAGGGTGAAAGTTTTGACCAAACATGAAATTGGGCTTAATGTTAATGTAATTGTACTAAAAGTGCTTAGGGAGGTTAGTCACTATACCCAAAATGTATCCTACCCGTACCTTAGCCTACATTACAACCAAATAAAGACCTATTGATCTTAGACTGAATGAACTCAATTAGTGGAGTATTACACTACGGGCAAGCATATGGTGTATCTGTGTGACATATGAATGTTCTTTTTTAGAGTGAGTGAATTCTTTTGATTAAAAGTTCCTGGTGTTCTGACTATTATCTTTTATGGAACTACTCTGAATTGTGTGAAGTGAGGGCATATGATTTATGAAAAAGAGGTAAGTCTTGACCTCCTCGTAGTATTTCGAGGAAGTAAGATTATAGAAGGGCATGTGAGAGTCATTGCTTGAGGCATAGATGTTACACTGCTAGGTGCAGTGCTTGTAAAAAGTTTGTGGTGTGACACCGTAGGGGAGTGTTTGATGTAAAGAAACCTTGTCGGATATAGTGGATTGCTCGAGGTCTAGCAATGAATTAAGTGTGGGGTGTTGATAATAGGCTGAATTCACATAGTTTAGCATATATTTATACTCTAACTTAATGAGGTTTCACGGTCTTAAGTGAGTTAAATAATGATAAATTGGCTCTAATAGTGATTTTTGTTTTTCACAGGAGTACAATAAGCTATTGAGGACTTATGACGGTGATCCGAGCGAATTTGAAGAATAACAGACCATGGGGTAACTCTGAAGTGATTTGAAGGCTGAAAATTTGTCAAGACAGTAGGAAACCCCACTAGCCCGGGCATTAGCGCGAGACTAGCGCTCCCGCGCTAGTCCAGTGATCTATCGGGCAGTTTTAAACCCCATTAGCGCGAGACTAGCGCGCCCGCGCTAGTCCTGACAAAAAAATACGCTGAGACGGGTAATTTTGGGAGTTTGGAGCCAATCCACTTAACCTATAAAAGGTTCAATTCGTCCAAAGGAGCAGATTATCTAGGTTTAAAGTTTAGAATAAGAAAAATCAAGGGCAAGAAGCAAGGAGAGCAATAGGGCATCAATCCACATCTCCTTCTCTTGCAATTTTTATCATAGTCATGAATTCTTTTGTAGTTTTCATTATTGTTATGAGTAGCTAATTGTTTTAATCTAAGATTTTTGTGGAACCCGTTGGGGAATGACGTTATTGTGATATTAATATAGTTTTTTGATTGGTTGTTAATCTCTATTTGTTCAACTACGTTCTTGTTGTAGTTAATTGAATGGCCATCAATTAGTTGTGCCTATTTATTATGTATCTACTTGAGAGAGAGTGAATATTTAGGTAATTTTTTGAGCAACGTCACTTTCGGAGTATAGACGAAAGTCATAACGAAGGGTTTAGAGGTTGGATTAGAGATAACGATACCTCGAGTGCAATCTAAAGTGAGCTGTAATGCAATCTAGCTAGAATAACTTGAGAGAGTGCGTCTAGTAAATTATCATAATTACTTGAGAGAGATTTATGGTAGCTGGAGTGTCCATGATTGATAGAGACAACTAAATCAAAGTATAGGAAGTATCCAAGAAAGAAGTTCACCAACGGGGGAAACCATAACCTTAGACCTTTATCGCATCTGTTTACATCTCAATATTAGTTATCTTTTAGTTTATTTAATTTCATTCAGTCGTAGTAGTAAAAATACTGAAAAGTGATATTCGTAATCTTTGGGAACTTGATTATTGAGAATTGAGTGGTTTAACAATAATAATTGATAGGTTAATTCCCTGTGGGATTCGACTCTAGGCTAAATACTCAGATATATTTACAACGGCCGTTTAGTCTTTTTATAAGACACAATTGAGCGTGATCATCCTACCCTTGATACAATTCTAAATACAATAATAAATATCATGGCTAATTAATCCGCCTCTTCTTGATACGTGCCGAGATTTCCGTCATGATCCTCGTCTGATTGCGGATATTTTGGATTTTCGTTATTTGGCTCGGTAAGCTTTCCTTGATCTTGCTCGATCTCTATCCTGCCTGGTTTTGATCTTGGCCGACATCTATATCTATCGATCTTTGGGTCACGAGCTCGGTAATATTTCTTTACACCACGGTCTGATATAACATGGGGTCGAACCTTGGCCTACCACGTTCCAAGGCAAGCTCGATTTTGACCGTATACAACTTCCATTTAGCTCTCACTATTTTAGACCCTAGATCATTCATCCTCTAAGGAAAAGATAAAGAGGTTTGGTAATTCGATGAGCTCGGTAATTCTTATTCTCCTCTAAATAAGTAAAGAAAAACCCTATTCAGCTGTTAAATAATTAAGATTATTATGTTTCAGTCCTGACTTACTTGATGATACACTACTACCACTACATTAAAATGATATAGTTATTCATAAGGTTTTCATTACAATGTTTATACAAGTAGTTCTCAAGACGGCTCACTTGAAAATTAATGGCCTGTAATTGTACTACAAATTTGAACATATGGAACACAAATCAAATTTGAATATATGGAACACAATTTGTATCCCCAATATAAAAAATCTCAAAAATACGGTTGAAGGCCCGCTCTCGATCCATGACTACTCCCTAAAAATTAGGGATATATACATAGATGATAAATGGGATTTTACTAAGTTTTCCATTGATATCCCTAGTGATATCAAATTAAATATTTCTAAGGTTAAAATTCGATCAAAGAGCCCTACAAGGGATATTCCTATCTGGTCACTAACTACTAAAGGTTTTTTCACTTCTAAGACTTGCTACAACCTAATTGAAACTCCTTTGTGTAGCCAACTGGATTATAATTGGATCTGGGATTAATCTTGCCCAAACAAAATAAAATTCTTCTTATGGCAATGCCTTCATAATAGAATTCCTTGCAGAAAATACCTAGCTCATATAGGTATCAATATAGACCCTTCGTGCCCTATTTTTGATTTGAGAGAAGAAGAAACTATCACTCATATCTTCTTTCACTGTAAAGCCACCAAATCCCTATGGGAAGATTTGGGATGGTCAAATTTTTATAATCCAACGGGTGACCACTAGCTTCTTCAACTAAAGGATTTTAATTGCTCTTTAAGTAGTAAGTATAACAAATGGATTTCCTTCTTTCCATTTGTCCTATGGCATATATGGATAAACAGAAATACAAATAACCAAAACAACACAAGTAACTCCATTAACATAAACTTCATCAATCAAAAAGCACTGAATTCATTCTTCTTACTGAGAAAACTTTTGTCCCTCTAAAGAAAATTTCCTTCCAAGTAAAATGGCCCAAACCTCCGAAGGGCTGGTTTAAATAAGATATTGATGCTAACTTTAAAGACAGCTATCAAAAGAGTGGCTCGGGAGGTGTATTCCGTAATGCAAAGGGGAGTCGGGTGGTTGGCTTTACAAAATCTACATACGCAGAAGGATCATTAGAAGCAGAAATTAAAGCTCTTCTTGAAGGGCTCAAGACAGCGCATAGATGGGGACTGTTTCCACTGGAAATAGAAACAAGCTGCACATAGGTAATCCGCTCTATACAACATGGCAATAGTTTATATAATGATCTCTTAATAAATGCAGGTTGTTAATGCACCAGGAGAAGGTAATGCTCCTCCTGCACGTATTCAGGCAAGGGAATAATGTGGCACATCAACTGGCGAAGGAGGCAAATGATCAAAGAAAAGGAAAAAAAAAATTATACTATCGCCTCCTTATGTTGAATCTTTTGTTAAGAAGGAACAAGAAGGACAATATGTTTTTGTTAAGTACCTATCGGATGTTGCTTGCAATGAATTAGCAAGCTTAGGATATCTATGTGTCCTAAGTGACAAAAAATATGACTATAATGTACTAAATACTCCATAATTTAAATATATATTTCCTGTTTGCTAAAAAATAACAATATATATATATATATATGGCCGTGTGTAACTTGAATGAGACATTCTTTATGGTATGTTACGTTGTGTGACGAACATATGGCAGAGTTTTTATGTTCAGCTTCTTTATGTTATATGTTGTCGACCATTGGTCAAATATGGGGAAATACATTGATCAGATTCCCCTTAATTAATGGCTAGCACCAAAAACTTTCTCTGCATTTTAGTCTTTCTTGGTCTTTCATGCAACGGGAAAAGGGAATGTCCGCCAGTGGTGACACAGCATCAAAAAGGTGAGAAGCTGGGAATTTTTGGGAATGGAATGCGACAATATATAGCAAATCCATGTTCTTGTGCCCAGAGAGATATGTTACCTTATCTTGCCGTGGATTGAATTCTCAGGAAAGAATAGATACAAATGTGGTGACTATTTCAAATATTTTGTGCTTCATCAATGCTAATACTGGTGCTGACATCGCTCCATTTAGTCAAGTTAGCTTCGTTTATGTATGGCAGTACAACCCAATAAAATTGATCCGTCATGAGGAAATGTGTAGCCCTAGATTAATTTCTCTATTTCACTGAAATGCCGTTGCTGCCTTTAATTTTTTGTTAAATAATTTTTTGTTAAATAATTAGTTTCAGTCTTTGATTTGGTTATCTCAGTGTTTTCGAAGTCTCGTCACATTTCATGATAAATTTCCAAACATCAAGCTGTTAAATAGTTGTCATAATCGATCGGATGACAAAATAGACTTACAAGATAATTTATCCTACTTGAACAGTGTATCACAACGCCAGAATTAATTATGATAATGAAATAATAATAAATTTATTGCGCTTCACAATTTCCACAATTACATTTCACTAGGCCTGTATAAGTTGAACAACAGTACATCCGAGTAATATTGACACAATAACATTCTATATATAATTACATAGTCGTAAGACCATATTGAACGAAAACTATTCCTACTAAGGCACAATATGCCTGTAACCCCGACGACAATCCGGACAAGTTATACTCCGAGTCATCCAGGTTACAATGCAGTCATGATGAAACACGTGACTGCACGGTAACATGCAGATATACTCGGTTTGAACAAAATCAGCTAGGCATATACTGCATCTAGTAACGCCAAAGCTGAAATCGTTCAATTCCGAATATTGAAGGAGAGGAAATAGTCTCACTACCCTAGGGCCAATAGTCCTGAATCTAAGTTTAATACAATACCGTACCAAGCAAACAAATAAGAAGATCACGACGGTAATTGTGAAGATCCCTAACGTTGTTATAGCTGCAACTTCTTTCTTGATGACTAATTTTCTGCCAGAAGCGACAGGAATAATGAAGGAAATTGCTGCAAGAATCTTTATAATAAAAAAAAGACGGAAGTTATTAATTAGTTACAAATTGAAGACACTCAGTAAGAAACTACAACTACTAGGAAGATACATACTTACCACGAAAACAAATTTGCTTCCCGCCATTATATATGTAACAGATTTGTAGCTAAATCAGATCAGACCGAACCCAAATATAATATTCGTCGCACAAGATAAAACACCAGCAATGACGACAGAGAAAAGAAATTGCAGTAAGAGGAGAATGGAAAGGGAGGAATTAATGGTTCTATTACAGATTGGGAGACACAAGCAGTCTACTCAATATTAAAGACAGCGAGCCTCTTTTGTATACAAAGCATTATATACAAACTCATTCAAAAAATTCACACTATAACCAACTAGAACTAACTCCACTACAAAACACTTAAAGAGGAAACCAGAATAGTAGCAGTTCACTATATTTGATTGTATGCATATTTTGAGAAGTGGTCAAGTTTTGGTGGCAGTTCCAGTTCTAGAGAAATACTAATTAGACAAATAACTGACTCATGATCATTATTAATGTGATCAAATATTCATGTTGTTATAGCTATTTGGCATCTACTATATCTTTATATATTCTTGATATGTAGTGCTTTAATGTTATCAACAAATGCTGGTCTTCGTTTGTTCTATCTTTAAATCTTGTTGAGTTAAATATTGCAGTTTTTAAGTAAGTGGTTGATAGCATTAGGTAATATAGCATTGTCCTTTCAAATTCATCCTGGTAAATTTTATTTAGGGCTGAAATATTATGAGTAGGCATATTCATTTGGTTTGTCTTTAAATTCAACTGAGTTAAAGTTGCAGCTCTTAAGTAATTGGTTGATAATAATAGGTAATACGTTTCAGATAGTTATTTTCCGGATTGTGGTCTGCCTTAAAGTGGGTTTTCTTCAGATTTGGAAGTGGCGAGTTTATTTATAAATCCTTTAATTCAAGTGGTGTCTTTATTAACTCAATGGTAAGAAACAAAATTGTCTTTTAGTTCTTATAGGCTTTTATCATGGTTTGATATGTGTGTCCTATTTTGTGTTTTCTAAGGCCGATGTTAACATTTATGCGTGTCTGTTATTCTAAGACTGATAGTTTCCTCCAAGGAGTTAATGAAAAGCTGAAACACTTGTTTAATCAACTATAGTAACTCAAATCCCAGAAATTACAGTACACTCTCTAATTACAAGCATCAACATCAGAGGCTTCATGCAAAGTAGCAGTTATATAAGCCCTCTGTTTCAAATTATGTTTGTTAGTGTTGCTTTTTTCTTTTTAGTTTATTTCGAAAAAGATGATACATTTTTATTATCAGTAAGTATGTAAAATTTAAAATTTAATTTTACCCCTAGTGACGCTCTCTTATAAGAATTCACATTTTCATTATACGTTCTTAAATTTTGTGTTCAATTAAATTTAGACAAATAAAATAGCGGAGGAAGTAATTCACATCATCTCTGGTGCAAGGCACGGGAAGAAAGAAACAACCCTCTTGACTAGGTGATAGTTAACTTCGACCATTTAAT
This sequence comes from Nicotiana knightiana, assembly GCA_005239525.1. Lineage (NCBI taxonomy): Eukaryota > Viridiplantae > Streptophyta > Magnoliopsida > Solanales > Solanaceae > Nicotiana > Nicotiana knightiana. The sequence continues at coordinate 29,703 of ML398314.1, read as the reverse complement.
TTTGACGTGCTGCCTAACGAACTAGAAACTGAAGAAAAAAGAATTGACTAACCAAATTAAGTTATAGGGAAATTTTGAATCAGCTTAAGCAAGCTAATTATAATACGCTTTTTGCGTCTTTTTACATCAAACAAAAATAAAATAACATGTTAGACAAGAAATGGTCTAACGTAATCAAGCCCTTGTGTCTATGTTATTAGATATATACCAACAATATTGACCTTTTCCCAAGCCAAAAAATTGGACCAATTTGCTAAAGTTTATTTTTAATGTGATATGACATTCCTCTTACTTCGATGTTCTATTTATCATTACTAAGATATTATATAAGTCAACTTAACATATACGAGGTTGAGTCAAATATCATCACACAAAATGAAACAACAAGTATAACAACTAACACAAAATACTATAGGCAATTATACTAGGCTCACTTATCATGATATTTGGTGAGGGAATCGGAAAGGGTGTCAAAAATCGGCTTTTAATAACAACTAGTGTATCAACAACGCTTAAATTGCATTAAATTTAAGAACGAGACATGTACTAGAAGAATTGAGACACTTTTTTCTGTGGGGTTTCATTGACCCAATACAAAAGAGAGATTTGCATAGATATGTGAAAATAAATTTATATTTATTTAATACTTTCAAAACATAACAACAAAAGTTTTACATAGTACATACAACCTCTAGTATAATTTTTTTGGAGATCTTCTCTTTCTTCTATCTTCTTTTTTTCACAAATCCTGGCCGTTGTTATCCCCATCCTAACCCTCATTCGTAATTGTCGGAGTTATGCCCACTCGTTGGAGTTTTGCCCATTCGTTGTTGTCTACCGGAGTTTGTTGTTGCTTTGCCGAAGTTCGCTATTTCTTTTCCAAAAAATCATGTAAGTTCTATTGTTGCTGGTACGTCTTCACTGGAGCTTTGCCGTTATTTATTGTATATCATACGTACATCAATATATAGGACATATATTTGGCATACACATGACATACAGTGATATGTATATAATATGTATGATATATAGGACATATACCGATATACATATAATAGGGGATACACATAATCTACACACGTCTTAAACTCATTCCACCACCAAGCCACTACTGAAACCACCATGACTATTACCAAAAACAACCATAATTAACCACAACCGATTCCATTATAAGAAATGCATAAACCACTTTCATATAAAGTGAACGTAAAGGAAGAAGAAGAAATATTAGTCGATTCCTTCAAAGTTGAAAGACTCGATTCTTTAGATTCCTTATCACCATTGTTAACAACCGAATTCGGCTCATTCTCATATCTAGGAATCAATAATGCGATCTCGTCCAATGGACCAATTGATTTCATCTCTGAAACTTCAAAAGAGGTCACAAAGCCAGTCACAACCACCATCGAAAAACAATTTGAGTCTGTACACAAACAATGGGGGATACTATATGAGATCTCCGAACCTAGATTTGGTATTGAGACTCAGAGCAGGTGACATAAAAGAATGAGTTTGGCATTAAAAGAATAGTTATGTTGTTTCCTGATATATAATTGGGTATTTGGTGGCAATTTTTTAAGCAAATCGGCGATGATGGTGGAATTGTAAGACAATGGTTGGGAATTATTGGCTCTTGTGCCTCATATGGGAAAGATTGGGAGGGACAATTACTAAAATTGGAGCAAAAAATCAAGGGTTACTTATTGCTTTAAGTTGTTATGTTCTTAAGGACTTATTTGTTTGCACTTAATGGAGGTCTGAATCTTAATTATCCAGATCTCAGATATTAAGTGCGTTTGTTTTTAAAGTCTGAATCTTAATTATTCAAATCTTAATCATTAAGTGTGTTTGTTTTTTTTACTTCACAACCACTTAATGGGTCTGAATAGGTCTGTATGATTAAGATCTATAACTGAAACTTAATTTCATTAAGATGCTATCACATATTCATTATTAACTACCGCCACCGCCTACCATTATCAACCACCACCATGCCACCACCACCACCACCACCTCCACCCCCACAACGCCACCATCGCCTTCCATTATCAACTACCACCATGCCACCACCACCACCATACTCAACCACCACCACCACCTCTACCACCACCATGCCACCGTCATCCTCAATCATAGCACCACCATTATCGGCCATAACCACCCACTATCCCCACCACTCCGACCACCATATATCATTCTCACCCACAATCAACACTCATCCACCTCAACTACCACAACTGACCACCCTATCACCATCAACAACCACGTCGACACTGCCCATTATTTTAATATACCACCCACCCACCACCTTTCTCAGTCATAACTACTACCACCACCCGACATTATTAACTACTACCACCACCCGCCATTATTAACTATCACCACCCACCACCACCATTCTCAATCAGAATCGCCACCACTACCAATCACTACTAGCTACTAGCATGGACCACCATCATCAACCAAAACTACCACCAATCACCGCCTCTAGTCGGCATTCACCGGTTAGACATCACCACCAACAATTATCATATTTTAAAAAATTATATATTTTATTGATAGAATATTAGATTAGTTAATATTTCATTTGAATTTTATGTTTATTAATTTTCAAATAAAAATAAATTTTATACATTCAGATGTTAAAAATCAAACAGTCTTAACTATTTCTATTCTGATCTTAATATACATCTAATATATTCAGATGTATATTCAGATTCAGATGTCTTAATCTTAATACACATCTTAATATTCATATGTGTATTCAGTTTCAGACGTCTTGATCTTAGAAAAAACAAATGAGGCCTAAAAGTCTTATAATGTAGGGTAATTAGGGCTCCTAAAGTGTCTAGTTGAAATTGTAAACGGGTTAAAATCTTGTATAAAAAAGACATAAAACTAAAAATTGTTATGAAACAATAAAAGAAGAAGAACAATATTGCAGAAAAGAGAGAGAAAATTTTTATTGAATTTTGGGATGATTTACAATGGAGTAAGACCCCTCTATTTATAGGGAAAAAATGACTTAGCCACAAAGTAAAACTCTCTAAAAGATACACATTCACTCTAAATAGAATTTTATTTATAACACTCCCCCTTGAATGTCTATTCAACAAATAATGTGCCTCGTTAAAACCTTAACTAAAATAAAATCCAATGGAAAAAAAAATTCTAGAAAAGGAAAAAGAGTACACATGTTTAGAAATACGCCTTTTGGTTGCCTCGTTAAAAACCTTGCAAAGAAAATCCGTGGGACAAAACCTTGTAAGGGAAAAAGAGTGCAACGCACATTAACTCCCTCTAGTGAGAGCATCAATTCAAATCCTTGAGCCTTCGCATCCCGATCTTGTACACTAGGTTCTTGAAGGTTGACGTCGATAGAGATTTTGTGAACAAATCAACCATATTATCATTTGAATGAATCTGTCGCACATTGATATCACCATTCTTTTGAAGATCATGTGTGAAAAATAACTTTGGTGAAATATGTGTTGTCCTATCTCCTTTTATGAATCCTCCCTTCAATTGGGTTATGCATGTTGTATTGTCTTCATACAAAATCGTAGGTAGTTTGTCACACTTCAAACCACATTTGTCTCGAATAAGATGTATTATAGACTTCAACTTGCTTCATGAATAGTAATTATCTCAGCATGATTAGATGAAGTAGCCACAATTGATTGCTTAGTCGATCGCCAAGATATAGCAGTGCCTCCACAGGTAAACACATAACATGTTTGAGATTGAGCCTTGTGTGGGTCAGATAAATACCCAGCATCGGCATAACCAACAAGATTAGGACTGCAATTATTTCCATAAAATGCCCATATCAGTAGTCCCTTTTAGATACTTCAATATGTGTTTGATTCCATTCCAATGTCTCCTTGTAGGAGCCGATCTATATCTTGCTAAGACATTAATTGAAAAAGTTATGCCAGGCCTTGTAGTGTTAGCAAGATACATTAATGCACCAATTGCACTAAGATATGGTACTTCAGGACCAAGTGGGTCTTCATTCTCTTCTTGAGGTCGGAATGGATCCTTATTCACATCAAGTGATCGAACAACCATCAGAGTACTTAATGGATGTGCTACATCCATGTAAAACAGTTTCAGTACCTTTTCTATGTAGGCAGATTGATGAACAAAAAATTTCGTTTGCCAAATGTTCAATTTGCAAACCAAGACATAATTTTGTCTTTTCGAGATCTTTCATCTCGAATTCTTTCTTTAAATAATCAATTGCCTTTTGGAGTTCTATAGGAGTTCCAATAAGGTTTATGTCATCAACATATACGTCAAATACAACAAATTCCGATGTTGTTTTCTTTATAAAAACACATGGACAAATGACATTATTTATATAACCTTCCTTTAATAAATACTCACTAAGATGATTATACCACATACATCCTGATTGCTTTAGACTATACAAAGATCTTTTCAATTTGATTGAAAACATTTCCCGGGATTTTGAATTATGTGCGTTAGGCCTTTTAAATCCTCGAGAATTTTCATGTATATCTCATTATCAAATGAGTTATAAAGGTAGGCGGTAACCACATCCATTAAATGCATGTCAAGTTTTTCATGGACAACAAAACTAATGATATAACGGAACGTTATAGCATCCATAACCGGTGAATATGTCTCTTCATAATCAACATCATGCCTTTGTGAAAATCCTTGTGCAACAAAGCATGCCTTATATCTTTGTACCTTATTTTTCTCATTCAACTTGCGTACAAAGATCCATTCATAGCCAACAGGCTTAACACCATTAGGTGTTTGAACTACAGGTTCAAAAACTTCACGTTTCGCAAGTGAATTCAACTCTGATTGGATTGTTTCTTGCCATTTTGGCCAATCACATCTGTGTCGACATTCTCCAACAGATTGAGGTTCAATATCCTCGCTATCTTGCATAATTCTAGATGCAACATTATATGCAAAGACATAATCTACCACTATATCTACTCGATTCAAATTTGTCTCAATATCGACTGGATTTATTGCTAGTTCCTTGTTTTCTTGAGTCTCGGGCTCAGTGATTTTCTCATGAATCTCAGAATTTATTAAATCGTGGATTTCTTCACGAGACTCTTTCGTAGTGTCATTTTTATCATCTGTTTTCCTTTTTCTAGGATTTCGATCTTTGGAGCCCAATGGTCTGCCACGTTTTAGGCGTGCTTTTGACTCATTAGCTATGACACTAGAGGATTGTCCAATAGGGACATCAATACGGATTGGAACATTCTCTGCAAGGATATGTGGTTTTGTTATCCTTTTCAAATTCGTAAATGCGTCTGGAATTTGATTTGTTATTCTCTGCAAATGGATAATCTTTTGCACCTCTTTTTCACAAATAGAGGTAAGTGGATCAAGATGAGACAATGATTGTCATGACCCAATTTCCCTCCGTTGGGTATTGTGATGGCACCTAGTCTTAGGGACTAGGTAAGCCTACCAGTTACTGAGTAACAATAATAAATAAAGGAAAACTAACAATCTTGATATAGAATCTCAACAAAATGTACAAATTTTCCCAAAACCGGTAGTACAAGTCATAAGCTCTACGAATGTTCTACAACTTCTAAGTACAACTGTTTGGAAATAAATACAACAGTGTATGAATAATAAATACGAAGAAGGTGACTCCGACGCCTGCGAACGCAACAGGTTACCTTGAGTCTCCTCGGCAATCATCCACACAGCTACTACAATATATATCTGGATTTGCACCCAAAAATGTGTAGAAGTGTAGTAAGAGCACACCACAGCGGTGCCAAGTAAGTATCAAGACTAACCTCGGTGGAGTAGTGACGAGGACTAGTCAAGACACCGCTGGTCCACAAAATAAATAACATGAATATAGAAATGACCGAACGTTATATCTATCTAAGACTTCACGGAATAATTTACAACCATGATAATATAAAGTGGAAGGAAATTACATAAATCAATCACGAAACAGCACAAAAATACACAGAAAGATGGACAACAAAACAAGTCAAACCGAAAGAAAACACAATACAATAGAGAACACCAATGACTCAACCCTACGTAGGTTTGTTCACATCGGACCTTAGCCATTAAAATCCATAACTGGTAGAAATCTTTGAACAGCAGTTCATATGAAAAACCTTTTGCAAATAAAATAATTTTTGTATGGAAGAGTTTCCTTTAAAAACATACTTTCTCCAAAAATAGATATAAGTATACTTAGTAGAGAGAATTACATAAAACATAGTTTCTTTCAAAATACAAAACTTCCCAAGGATGCTTTCCCAATAAATAACTTCCAAATATCATTTTAGGCAAGACTAGTGCTTCTCAAATATACCTTCGATGTAAAAGTCATTCAAATATAATCATTTCAAAACCATTGCTTTTTCAATAATACTTTTCAATAAAATCCCTTGATCAAAATCTCCTCAAGATTTATCCACCGGAACTCAGTCCGTAACTCAGAAATTTTCCATGCAGTACAAGAGGAATATCAAATTTTTCCATAAATGCAGTAAATAGCAAACAGGAACAACGGGAATAATAATGCATAAATACGGCACAGAATGTCCCCTCGTTCTAAAATAACATAAACACGGCACGGAATGTCCCCTCGTGCTAACATAACATAAACACGGCACGGAATGTCCCATCGTGCTAAATAACATAAACACGGCACGGAATGTCCCCTCGTGCTAAATAACATAAACACGGCACGGAATGTCCCCTCGTGCTAACATAACATAACATGGCACGGAATGTCCCCTCGTGCTAACATAACATAAAAAACAATTTAACAACGCCAATCACTAATAAGAAACATAAATCACAACATCCCGACAAGGGAGTCAACGACACAAACAGTATCATCAATAGTATAAACAACAATAGAAATCATACCATCCTGGCAAGGGAGTCAACAATGAAAACAATATCATTAACAGCATAAACGGTAATAGAAACCATAACATCCCGGCAAGGGAGTCAACAAGGCAAACAACATCATCAACAACGGAATAATAAGAGAAACCACACAATCCCGGCAAGGGAAACAGCTATAACCAATCTTCACCTAAACAGTTAACTTCACGGAATAAACTCAACTTCAACAAAGGCCCAATAATAGGCAACATCAAGGAAATACCAATAACATAAATGTCTAACAATTAGACCTAAGTAGCACTTAAGGGAATAGTCATATAAATCACAATGTAAGACTCACGGGCATGCTTGACTCCAACGAATAGATGTTCCAACTACGGCTAGTCAACTATAAGGCTAGATGACACTAATTATAGTCAATTAGGCAAGCTAGGAAGAAAATATAGCATGATGATAAGAGAAGTGGAATATTCAGTTAAGTCAAGTAAAGTCAAATAGCCAACGAAGGAATCCAAAAATAAGTAATTCTAATTTAAACAGGAAGGGGTGAAATTAACAACCAAGAATTCAAATGTAACAATTACAAATCATACATAGGTAATATAAGAACCTACGAATCCTAAAAGGCCAATCTAATAGCAAATAAGTCCGAGTACACACTCGTCACCTCGCATACTCGGACTACAATCAACAAGGAAGACCCAATCCTAAGGGGTAGTTCCCCCACACAAGGTTAGGCAAGATACTTACCTCAAAGACGATAACCCGGTACTCAAAAATAGACTTCTCGGGCGGGAAGGCCTCCGGACGGCTCAAAATCAACTAAAATAACTTCAAAGTACATATAAAATGTATAAGGAACTATCCCGAACAATAAAGTTTCAATCTTTACAAAATTATAAAAATCGACCCAAAAGTCGACCCCCGGGCCTGCACCTCGGATCCCGACAGATTTTATAAATTCCGATTACCCATTCCGATACGAGTTCACCCATACTAAATTTATCCATTTCCGATAACATTTGGTCTTTCAAATCATGAATTTTTATTTTTGAAGTTTTCTTTAAACTCCCCCAATTTCTTCAACCCAAAACACAAATTAAATGATAAAAACAAGAACTAATTCATGAAATATAATTAATCCTAGTGGAAGAATACTTACCCATTCGATTTGTGTGAAAAACCCTTCAAAAATCGCCAAGAACCGAGCTCTAGAAGTCAAAATATGTTAAGAATGGTGAAACCCCGATTTTGAGAACTTATATTCTGCCCAGGTATTTTGCACATTGTGATCGCGGATAAAACTATACGATCGCATAGAAGAAAAGATGTTACTGACCAAAACATGCTATGCGATCGCGGATAATGCATTGCGATCGCACAGGACCACTGACCCCACCCTATGCGATCGCGAACCAGCTAATGCGATCGCACAGTACACTACCAGCCCCCCCCCCAAGCTCTCCTATACACCTATGCGGTCGCAGCCCTGCGATCGCATAGAGTGGCAGAATCCCTCCTCTCACACTATGATATGCGATCGCGGAACAACTTATGTGATCGCATAGTGTTAGACACTAGACACCAAAAACAACCTCCAACACCAGATTTTCCTATGTTTTTGCACCCCCGACACCTACCTGAAACTCACCCGAGCTCTCGGAGCTCAAAACCAAATATGCACACAACCTCAAAAACGTCCCACGGACTTATTCGTGTAATAAAACCACCAAAATAACATAAAAACAACGAATTAAACCAAAAATCAATGAAATATTTCAAAACCTCTTAAAACTTCAATTTTTGCATTTAAGGTCCGAATCATGCCAAACGAAGTCTGTTTCATACCAAACTTCACAGACAACACATATAAATTATATTGAACCTGTACCGGGCTCCAAAATCAAGATATGGGCCCGATATCACAGGTTTCACCTCAAATTCCATTTTCAAAATCACTTATATTTTTCAGAAAATAATTTCTTTTAAAAATTTATTTCTCGGACTTGGGACCTCGGAATTCGAGTCCGAGCATACGCCCAAGTCCCATATTTTCCTACGTATCCTCCGGGACCGTCAAATCACGGGTCCGGGTCCATTTACCAAAAATGTTGACCGAAGTCAACTTTTATTCAAATTTCTAATACAAAATTATTATTTTTATCAGTTTTCACATAAAGGCTCCCCGATTACACGCCTGGGCTATGCACGCAAATCGAGGTAAGATAGAAGGAGGTTTTCACGACCTCGGAACATAGAATTAGCTAGAAATATACGGGATGACCTTTTGGGTCATCACAATGATGGATTTTTTCACAAAATTTCCCGTTTGGTTTCACCAATTTCTCTCCCTAATTTTGGAAAAAATGTCTCATCGAATTGACAGTCTGCAAATCGAGCAGTGAATAAATCCCCCGTTAATGTTTCAAGATAGCGAATAATGGAGGGCGATTCAAACCCAACATATATTCCTAACCTTTTTTGGGGACCCATTTTGGTGCGATATAGCGGTGCTACGGGCACATATATTGTGCATCCAAAAATTCTTAAATGGGATATATTAGGTTCATGACCCAAAACTAATTGTAACGGTGAATATTATGATAATTTGTCAGTCTGAGACGAACTAGCATTTTTGCATGCAAAATGGCGTGACCCTAAAGAAAAGTGGGCAACCTCGTTTTCATGAGTAATGGTCTTGCTATCAATTGTAGACATTTAATTAAAGACTCTGCAAGGCCATTTTGAGTGTGAACATGAGCTACAGGATGTTTCACTTTTATCCCAATTGATAAGCAATAATCATTAAATGCTTGGGATGAAAACTCAGCAGCGTTATCAAGTCTAATAGACTTAATTGGATTATCGGAAAATTATGCCCGTAATCGGATTATTTGTATCATTAATTTTGCAAACGCGAGGTTGCGAGATGACGATAGGCACACATGAGACCATCTTGAAGATGCATCTATTAAGACCATAAAATATCTAAACGACCCACTAGGTGGGTGAATAGGTCCACAAATGTCCCCTTGTATACGTTCCAAAAACGCAGGGGACTCAATCCCAACCTTTGTTGGTAATGGTCTTATAATTAACTTGACTTGATAACAAGAAGTGTAAGAAAATTCATTATTTAAAAGAATCTTTAAATTCTTTAATGGATTCCCATTTGAGTTTTCTATAATTCGTCTCATCATAATTGATCCAGGATGTTCCAATCGATCATGCCAAAGTATAAAAGTATTGGAATCAGTAATCTTATGATTTACAATAGAATGTGTTTCAATTATGCTAATTCTTGTCCAATACAAGTCAAAAGATAAAGATGGGAACTTCTCAATAACCCTCTTTTGACCAAAGACATTCTTGGTAATGATGAGATATTCAAGATTATTCTCATCTATTGTCTCAATATGATATCCATTTCGGAGGATATCTTTAAAACTCAACAAGTTCCTCTTGGACTTGGAGGAGAACATTGCATTCTCTATGATAAGTATTGTTCCCTTAGGCAGAGTTATAGTAGCTTTTCCAGAGCCTTCAATTAATTTACTACTACCAGAAATTGTAGTAACATCTGTCTTACACATACTTAAGTGGGAGAAATATTTCTTCTCTTTGAATATTGTATCTGTCGTACATGAATCAATTAAACAAATATTTTTACAATTAAACATTGATCCAAGTTAAAATAATGACGTAACGAAACAAATACCATAAGGCAGTGATACATAAATATTGCATGATATAAGCTAGATGAGATTAACAGTTCCATCATATCCATGATCTTTATTAATAATACTTATTCACCATCACCAACCAGTTATTAAGAATTATATAGAATATGATCATGTTAGTTCTTCAGATAGACCAAGCACATAGATTCATTTTGTAAAAACATGTAAGCATACATGGACAGAAAACAACATAATAAAATTGAAATCATGGCATACAATTGTAGAATAATTGAACACATAAGTTTAGTAGCTATGTATGTCAGGTTTTCTGCTATATTTTCTTATCTCATAAACTGATAGAATTAAGGCAACCATAATAGATATGTGAATTGTATAATTTCCATCCTTCCTCTTACGTAAGACAAAGCATATTATAAGTAAGCCAAAAGAAATAGATTCTACCTACATAGATACATAGTGGCAGTGCAAAAAAAAAAATTACTTTTAAAGGAAATATGCTAGTTGCTAAAGTGATTGTAGTATGAATCCGATGTGAGTGAAGGGCGAGATTAGATACTCGTCCTTTCGTCAAATACACATGCATAACATAAATAGGCAAGCTACATACTCAGAGTATGTCTTGTAATCTTTCTCTCGGTACTGGTGTTGCGAGAACATATTGGAGGCATGAAATGTTATGGACATTTTTTTCAAGCATATCATAGTCGGTGATAGTATCTCTATAGAGTTTCAATTTAGAAGTAATTCTGAACATCGCAGAATTATATTCAGAAACAGACTTAAAGTCTTGGAGCCTCAGATGAGCCCAATCATATCGTTCTTGTGGGAGAGTGATCAACTTTAAGTTGTCATATCTTTCCTTTAAGCCATTCCAAAAAACAAGTGGATCGTTGACTGTGAGATATTCTATTTTCAACCCTTCATCAAGGTGATGGAGCAAGAAAATCAAGGCCTTAGCACAGTCTTGGGTAGATGCTTTATTTTTATCTTTAATGGCGTCTCCAATACCCATTGTATCTAAATGAATTTCAGCATCCAACACCCATGTCATATAGTTCTTGCCCGAAATTTCAAGGGCAACAAACTTTCTTTTCATAATTTCATTCATAAATAAAAATAAAAAAAAGGAGAAAAGTTATATCTTAATCTTCTCAAAGAGCTTCTTGAGACGGTAGAGTCTCGTGCTGATAACGTGTTATGAAACAATAAAAGAAGAAGAACAATATTGCAGAGAAAGAGAGAGAGAGAAAATTTCTATTGAATTTTGGGATGATTTACAATGGGGTAAGACCCCTCTATTTATAGAAATGACTTAGCCATGTGAGCACATGATTTTTTCACCCACCATATACTCCTACAAAATTTGATAAAATAAATTAATTTCGTTGAATTTTAGTGTTAATTGTGAATTGTTTTTGCATTGCATAATTCATGATTCATCTTTTAAAATTATTTAAAATTGCATAATTAGGCGCATCATTATTATCAAGGAATTAAATTTATATTTGTGATTAATCGAATTAAATAACAAATGAATGATGATTATTTGATGCAATGTAGTTTTGATAACTAATTACGAAAATTGATCATTTTTATCCCAACAAATCATGGATTTAAGTAGGAGTATTAAATTAATTGTTTTATTCTTAATTAGTTCATAATTAGACAAAAACAAGTCAAAATTATTTATTACATTTAAGAAAAAGGTAATTAGAATTAGTTTAATTAAACTAATTAATTAACTAAGCCAAAGTATTAAGATTGGACCTGGGCTAGCCTGCCCAGGCCCAAATCAGTCCCTAAAATAACCAAAGCACCCAGCCCAATTAGACCCCTTACCCGGTCGGCCCCAGCCTTCACTAAACGACCCCGTTTTGATTGGAATCAATCACAGTCATTGATTGAGTTAGATCAAACGGCTGGGAACTCCCCAACCCTTTAGTATATAACTGTTTCAAAGCCCCTCTACCCCCATTCGCAAAGTCTAGCCTCCCCCCCCAGACCCGTCTCTCTTCCTTCTCTCTTAAGCTCACCAGACCCCGTCGTTCGCTGCCCCAGCTCTGCCGGCCGAAAATCGCCACTGGCGGCGGAGCTCCGCCAATCAACCCCAAAACTTTACCCTATAACCTCCTTCACCCCCTCAATCACCTCCTAGGTTTAGTTCTCCAAAAAAACCACCCTATTTCGACCTATTTTAGATCTAAGAATCCAAAAATCCTAAAATCATTTAAGTCCGATTCTGCCTTGACTCTGTGACTCAAACTCACATGAGTCTATGGCTCTTGACAAGGCTATCGATTCATGCGAGTGGGAGTCGATGTTGAGTCCACTGGAGTCCGGTTAAATTCCGACAAAGTTGCCTGAATCCGTCAAACNAAAAAACTGGTTTTCCCCCCCCCCCCCCCCTTCCTTTTCTATCTGTTCTTTGTTTTTTCAGTTAAAATCATGAACATATCACTGTTTTAGTCTAGATTTTTGTTTTTCTTTCACTGTCTTCTTCTACATGTTCATGTTCTTCCTCTTGATTAGTTTAAGCTTTAAACGCATTTTGTGATAGTCATGTTTTAGTTAATTTGTTCTCATCAATTAGTAACTAGGGTTCTTTGATAATCATATTTCTTAGCCTAGGTTTTTGTCACTGTTTCGTATATATGGATGTTCTTCTTTTATTCGCACTGCCTTCATTTTGATTAATTCAGTTGTTAACATGTTATGCATATTCTTGACTGTTTTGCAACCATGTTTAGTCGTTTAGGATTTCCTACTAATCATCGTTAATTTGTTAGGTGTTCTACTTGTTAAAATTAATAGTTAGCTTCATTGATTCATGCTTAGTTTTTCAGATTGCCTTCACTGTCGTTTTCTCTCCTCTCTAAATGCTACTGCGCACCTTCAATTGATTGATTACCCTAATTTGTCTTCTGATTTTAGTATAATCTGAGGGTTAATCATCCACCTAGATTAATCGATTAAGTAATAGTTTAATTAGGTAATGAAGAGATAATTATACACGACTAATTAAGTGTACATTTGAACTAAATAATAGTATAATTGACCTAAGTCTAAGAAGTTTAGCCTGATTAATCTAAAGTAATTAATTAATCTGAAATTAATCAACCCTTGATAAAACAACAAAAATTTAGTTACTAATTAATTAAATTAGAATAAAGTTACTTATTACCTAATGATTAACCTAACTAACTTTCTTTAATCAACCTAAGATCCTAGAATGATCGAAATAGGTTAAAGTTTAGCTTTATATAATTAATCACTCAATTGACTAGAGTTAATAGATAAGCCTAATTACACCTAATGAAATTGTTTAAACCAATTAATTCAATTAACTACTGATTTTAATTCAAATGTTAGTCAATTTGAGTAAATTAATTAGGCAATAAGGAATTAGTCACACTTAACTAGTAGACCTAATTTAAAAAATCAAAAGGTAAAATAATTAATCTAACAACGTAGTTGATCTAAGTCCTAGATAACTAGTTAAGATCAATTATTCAATTAAATAAGTTTAAGAACAAATGATTCACTTAGTCTCACCCTTAAGTAATTTCAACTTCTAGTATCTAACTTAAATCAATTTCATTAGAACTAGTACTAATTTAAAAGATTAAGTTAATCAACCTAATAACTTAACACGATTCCTTGATTACTAAAAGAGTAATTCTAGGATGTCCTAAGGGTTAGTATAGGATTTTTAATTGAGGAATCTTGGGTGTAACAACCCAAGAACCTTCTAGAATAAGGAAATATCAAGAAATCAGATATTTTAGGGTTAGAATAGTAATTTCAAAACGGGAATAAGGGCTGGAATATTGTGGAAGGTACAGCCGACCCAAAAGGACAGGGTTGACAGTTGTACTTGTACCTTTTTCAGCTCAATTTGGATAAGGAATATGATGAGAATATCCTATCCTAAAACCCCCATATATACACACATTTTTTACCACTGAGACTGAGGGGGACATTTTTTTTTACTACTGAAAATCTGGATACACACACAGATTTCTAAGGGAATTCTCTGCACTTTTTACTACTAAAACAGACTTCACACACACAGCTTTTATTATTCTATTCTGCCATCACTCTTTAGAATGTGAGAAAAAGAAGAACATCAAAATACAAAGGGTATTAAAATGGGTCTCAAAATCTGATTTTGCTTGGTTTTGACCTTAAGGATTGGTTTTTGACTACTATTTCCTCTTAAGATACAAAGGTTTTGGGATCTAAATTCCTACCCTTTGCTGGTTATTTTCTCCTGGGCTATCTGGTTTATAAACGACTGATTTACTGTTGTTTGCTGGGTTTTTCTCTTTACTGCTGGTTCTTCATCTCTCCTTGACCTTTATTTGGTGAGGTCCTTTGTTAATTTTGTCTTAAAAATGTATGTANAAGGTTTGGGGTCTATATTCATACTCTTTGTTGGTTATTTTCTCCTGGACTGTCTGGTTTATACACGACTGATTTACTGCTGTTTGCTGGGTTTTTCACTTTACCGCTGGTTCTTCATCTCTCCCTGGCCTTTATTTGGTCAGGTCCTTTGTTAATTTCTCTTAATAAAAGGTATGTACATTCTTATTCTAAATGAAAATTTTCAGATCTGAACCTCTGTTTTATGTTGATGTGCAAATCTGTTGTTTGTAGTCGAAATTCCTTTTTTTCTGTTTGTATGCAAACCTGAAAATGTGGTGTTCAAATGCTTATGGGTGTTCTTGATATTTCAGTCGATTTTCTCTTTTGTTAGCTTATAGATAGAAAATTTTTGAGTAAATGATATTGAATTTGAATCCTTCGAAGTTCACTTTGAAGAATGTAGTCTAATTACCTAGTTGAATCATATTAAGGGAAGCAGGTCTGACCTCCTAATGGTCAGTTCCTCTCCGTAAAATGCATAAAACTTTCACTCATTTTTGAAGAAAGCTTACAGAAGAAATGCAGGCTTGAGTCACAGAGTACTGCTGGGTTTGCACAGGAGCAACAAATTTTTTATCTGTTTATATTTATTATCCCATTTTAGGAAATTGTATTTTGGAGTAAAAATGACAATGTAACAGCATAAATTCTCTACTTTTTTCTTGTTTCTTGTAAATATGGACTGAACATTCTACAAAGGATAGTCAGCTTTATTTTCTTCCTTTTACCAATGTGAAACCCCCCTTGAAATTGGGCCAGCTTGATAGAACAGCTCACTAAGGCTCTAATCAAGTTAAACCTCCTAGGCTATCGGGCCAAAAGGGAGTATACAAGCCCAAAGATTAGAGCTACTTACTCTAAGAAGTAATACAATGTTGGTTAGGCCTTTAATCATTAGGATTCAACTGAAGTTCAAAAGCATTTCTTCTAAACCTTTTCGTATAATTCTGTATTCGAATTAATCTTTCCGGAATATCACTATGAGCACTTGCTAAAATTTTGGAAATAATTACCTCAGATACAATGAATTGCTAAATATATAAGTATGAATTTGTGATTCAAAGCGTTTTTTTTAATTTATTGGTTTTTTCCTGAATTTACAACAATTTCGTGTAGGGCCCAATACGTATGAATTATGAATTAAAAGGCATGTGTTTAGGCCATCTGAAATTGATAAAACTCTTCAGTCAATATTCTATTATAGCTGAATGTGTTTATTTGACTCCTTAAATGTGTAACTTGTGAATCAGTAATATGTTAGATTCCCTGTAAACCTTTCATTGTTGACATGATTTTAGTGGAATTGCATAGCTTTACTTCTTTCACAACTAGCCATAATTAGGATTGGCCAAAAGGGGTAAATGATAAATTGGGCTAAAATATGTCCATAGCCCAAATGTTCGTCTTTTATATTAGTGAACTAATCTCAGACGACCTTCTACATATCCTCTAGGTTAGGAAATACCTCCTTTAGTTTGAAATTTAGTAAATAATCAAATATTACTTCAAATAACCATAATCTACACTCGGGTGTGGCAACTCGTGCCCCCGACCCTAACTTCAAACAATAATAAAATCACACGTAGCAATCATGGGTGCATTTCATGTGACGCGGTTGTGATGTGTCAAAAAATAACAAGTGCACGCCATCATGACTTGTTTCAAGATAAATCAATAAAATATCGAAAGTGGTTTATATACATATCCCGTAAAACTAAAAAAAACCTCTTTTAGATAAAATTTCAAAACTTAGAGAATAATTGAGTATCGCCTCAAATAGGCTTTTTAAAACCGTCATGACCATAGTCATGACTATATAATCTACACTCGGGTATGGCAACTCATGTCCCCGAATCTAACTCAAAACAAACATAAAAATCGCATGTTGTAATAGGGTGCATTTCATGTGGCGCAGTTACAATGTGTCCAAAAACAAACAAGTGCACGCCATCGTGACTTCTTTCAAGATAAATCCATAAACACTAAAAGCGGTTAAAAGTTAAAGGGGCTAAGCGCACAATAGGCTAAAAATAAGTAAATAATCAGATAACTTAGGCCAAACATTAATAGTTAAGCGACCGTGCTAGAACCACGGAACTCGGGAATGCCTAATACCTTCTCCCGGGTTAACAGAATTCCTTACTCGGATTTCTGATCGCAAACAACTTAAAACATAGTCTAAATTTCCTCGATTTTGGATTTTTAATAAATAAACGGTGTCCCGGAACATCATCAAAAATCCGAGTGGCGACTCTGAAACTAATAAGATCCCAAATCCGAATAATGTCACTTAAAGTGGAAAAACTCCCTTATTACCCCTTTCATTAAATCGGGGTAGTTAAAAAAGGAGGTGTGACAGCTCTGGCGACTCTGCTGGGGATCGAACCCAGAATCTCTGGTTCAGGGTTCAAGAAGTCGAGCCTAGAATAGCTGTTATATTTGGCTTTCATTATTACCTCATTTTTACATGTTTAAACCTAATGTGCTAAATGCCATTTTCTTACCGCTTTGATATTATCTGAAGTGTATATAAATTGTGTCGAAACCCCCTTTCTCTCTGAGTCTTCTAAGCCATATGGGAAGTGTGCACTTCGTATGACTTCTTTTCTGTTAGAGTCATATCCAAATTTTAGAACGAGGTTCGGACAAGTTGCAAAGCCGGTGAAGCTTCTGTATTCCCGGTACGCTGCCCCCCCCCCCTGGCCGAGTTGTCCACTTGGGTAAGCCTGGTCTAGAACAAAACCCCAGGATTCAAACTTAGAATAACATAGCTTCATGTCGGATCCCTAGTAGGAACAATTATCTGCATCATGTGCATTTGACTTAGGGGACTCAACACAGGGGTTGGGTCCGTCTAGGACTGGTGAACCTGAAAATAAAGACCATCCTAATGCATCCTACCTGGCTATGTGTACATTATTTCATTTCGGCTTGTTTGTCGACCGGCTAAATAAAAGAAATGTCATAAAAACCAAGAGCGAAATAGAATAGAAATTTTCTTATTTTTGAAAAAAAAAACACCGATATTCAAAATTGTCTCGAAACTCTGCCAAGATTTTGAAAAAAGGAAATGAGTCAGTGCATGTTTTTAAACCGTGTCAAAATTTCTCGAACTACGCATAGTTTGATTCACGCCGGTGTGGGATACATAGGCAACCCTCATCGGGTCCAACCTTATCTTTCAAAAATTATGGTCATAAATAAAGGTGATACCGTCCTTGTCTAAGCAACCAAAATGCCCCAACGGGGCGCCAGAAGACTGTTTTTTGCAAGAATAGCCACCTATGGTCTTTTTCAAGTTTTTGACCCAATTAGCAAACATAACCCTAAAATCTTCCTTCCCGAAGTGTTGAAGGGCCGTATTTGCAAAGATGGTCCATTTTCAATTAGTTATAGACTCTTTGCAAAATTAGCACATTTTTCTCTTTGGTCAAAAATAAATCAGGGTTTTTGCTTCTTTTTTCAAGACCCAAAATCTATTAAGGTCGTGATGGCGCCGGACACCACCGTCAGGCAAGCCAATCATTAATTAATTGAAATAAATTCTTGTTTTAACATTTATAAAAATCATTAACTTTCACTTGATTACATAATAACTAAATAAAATTTATTAAGTAAATACAATGGTTTAAATATTCCATTCTTAGCAAATATATCCAACACATCCCAGAAACCGGTGTCACAAGTACATGAGAAAATTCTAAGAATTTAACAAATATTACAAAGCTTGTCTGAAATACAAATTGGACAAGGAATTTAAAATGGAAATAAATACAATATGAAGGAGACTCTGTCAGCTGCGAATCGCCTCCAGATGATGCAGCTCGCCTAAGTCTCCAGACTAGCCACGTAGCTATGAAAGTACATGTGCAATAAAAATGCACAGCAAGTATAGCATGAGTACGAAAACAACGTGTACTCAGTGAGTCGTCCGCCTAACCTCAGAGAGGTAGTGACGAGAGGTCGAATTAGACACTCGCTAAGGTCCAACAAATTAATTTAACAGAATATGATGAACACGGTAGGCATGTAAAGGAAGTAAAGCAACAGATATATAAGGCACTGAAATCCAAGTAAATACTGGAAGTATTAAAATAAACAGTTACTACATCCTCATTTTTCCCCCAAATATTTTAAATAAACAGTTTCTTCTTTATTTCCCCCCAAATATCTTATCACTTCAATATCCATGAAAAACATTTAACAATTTAGCATGCGCATACGGGATAAGGACAACGGGCTTGAGGCATCATAATAATCATCTTTGTGCACTGCCGAGGGTCGAACGGCCCGAACAATAATATTTCTTTCAATCTCGCCGTGACGCACGGCCCTCTCCCATGAGAGTGGGGGAAATAACACTCCGCTCGCGGAATGTAAATTGCGAAGCGGTCACATGCAGTCATGCATAATCAACAGTCCACCCCGACTACACCGGGAAAACAAATACTCAAGTAAATGACAAATTTCTCTTTTAAAAATCACAAAAATTAGTATTTAAATCCTTTCTCGAAATTCATTTTCCAAGTTTAATAATATTCAATAGTATAACCTTATCTGGAATACAATTATCCACGGAGGAAATCAATTCTCTTTCTAGATGATTAAGAAAATGAATTCTAGTCTTCTTTAGATATTTAATTACGATTTTGATTATATTAGCAGTCTAATATTACAGACAAGATCATAGGTACAACAGGTAAGGCATGCTAGTGGGTCCTAGACTACCCGGACATTTGCATAATAGTAGCTACGCACGTTCTCCCGTCACCTCGTGCGTACGTAGCCCCCGCAGATAGTAGCACATACTTAGTTAGTTCACCTAGGGGGACAGTTTCCCCCTCACAAAGTTAGAAAGGAGACTTACCTCGCCCCGAAGTTCCATAACCGGCTTCCAAGCCCTTCTGACGACTCCAATGGACGCACAACGCCACAAAACTATCCAAATAACAGCAAACCAATGAAAATATGCTCTAATATTTGCAACAATTCCAAATTATATAATTTCCCAAATCCGCTCAGTGAATTGACCAAAATGCCCTCGGGCCCATGTGCCCGGAATCTGAAATTTCTCGAAGATATATTCTACCCGTAGCTTTACTAGCTCAATATACGATTTACTCTAAATTCCATGCTCAAATTCGTGGCTAAAAATCCAAATTACCATTTTCTAGGTTTTCTTCAAAATTCCCAATTTTCCCAAAATTTTCATGTATAATTCCATGTAATAACCTTGTGTTTAACTTAGAAACATGAAGAAATTACTTACCTAGTGATGCATGATGAAAATTCCCCTGTGAAGCCTCCCAAAATCGCCCTAGCCGTGTGAAAAATGGGTGAAATTAGCTCAACCCCCGATTTAAAATAATCTGCCCAGGTGTTGCCCATCCTTCTTCGCGAATGCATCTGCTCCACCGTGTTCGTGAAGCCCAAAAATACAGGCCCAACATTTTACTCTACGCGTTCGCACCCCAACGAACGCGTTCGCGATGGCCAGCATCCCTATACCTCCGCGTCTGCACGCCCCACTCCGCGTCCGCATAAGCCAACGACCCCCAGGCCCCCAGCTCCCATTTCCTTCTATGCGTTCGCGTCCACCAGCACGCGTTCGCGAAGGACAAATCTAGCAGCCTCAAATTTTCCTTCTACGTGAACGCATGAGGCCCTCCGCGTTCGCGAAGAACAATCTCTACACCAGCAAACCAGCAACAGCAAATCACCCAAAACTGACCCGAAACCACCCCGAAACACACATGAAGCCGGGACCCAGTCCAATCACACGAATCAGTCCCATAACATCCCACAGACTTTCTCGAGGCTTCAAATCACATCAAACAACACCGAAACCACAAATCGCATTAAAATTCAAACTTTATGAACTTAGAAATTTTCAACTTCTACATCCGATGCCGAAACCTATCAAATCACGTCCGTTTGACCTCAAATTTTGCACACAAGTCATATTTGACATTACGGACCGGCACCAACTTCCGGAATCGCATTCCGACCTTGATATCAAAATTTCCACTTCCGGTCGGATTTCTCAAAAACCTTCAAATTTCTATCTTTAGCCAAATGACTTCAAAATAACTTACGGACATCCGATTTCACTTCCGACCGCGCTCCCAACTCCAGAATCACCATACGGAGCTATTCCTAGGCTCGGAATCCCAAACGGACATCAATATCACTGAAATACGCTTCAAGCCAAACTTAGGAAATTTCCTCAAAAATGCTGACTTCCACAATATACGTCGAAACACTCCCGAGTTATCCAAATCCCAATTCGGACATACGCCCAAGTCCGTAATCATCATACGAACCTGCAGGAACCTTCAAATCCTGATTCGGAGGTCGTTTACTCACAATTTCAATCTTAGTCAATTTCTCCAACTTAAGGCTTCTGAAATGAGAATTTGCTTTCCAAATTGACTCTAAACTTCCCGAAATTAAATTCCAACCACACCTACAAGTCATAATACCTGAAACGGAGATGCCCATGACCTCAAACTGCTGAACGACGCGCTAGATCTTAAAATGACCGGTCGGGTCGTTACATTCTCCCCCACTTAAATAGACGTTTGTCCTCGAACGTGCCAAGAACTACTCTAGAGTTATCTGAAATCACTGTTTAACACCTCGAGCACCTGCCCGTGCTACCACAACCCAGTTGAGTACATTAGCATGATCAAATCTGAAGATTTCTCCTTTTATCCATATAATAAGCTCAGAACCTAGTTCCAACACCTGAAATTTCTTTGCCAATCCTAGTTCCAATATATAAACACCGTATCAACTACCACAATCTATATCAGAACATGATTGCATACCTTTGCTGATTAGCACCATGCACCGCATAATTCATCATCTGACCACGACGACACTCCCTGAACCTTAATAGCCAAAATTCCATGAATCCGATGCTCCCAAGGCACCTTATGACATATACATACATCCTGCTATAATGCTGGCGATACCACCATAACGGAGGAGACGGGTAGAAATTCATAACCAACTGCAGAGTTAACAAATCATTGAATATCTCATCTTGACTAGAATCATCACCTCATTATGAACCAATTGTTGGTAATTGTCCTTCAATGTATTTCACATAATCTTATCGCACTGATCCTTGATCTAATAATCTCGTCTCACCCGGTATGAACTGCTCAGACAACAAATCACCCCAACATGACCAACAGTCTCACATGACACCACAACGCGCCAATAGGCCATAACTCGAACATGATACATAAAGAAATGACTCAGGAAAAGACTACTCGACTCAAGCAACTTATTAAGAACTCTTCTCAGAAAATAGAAAGTAAAACACAAGAAAAAAATAAATATAGGAACCTTACTCATCATCACACTGTTGCGGCGTGCAACCCGATCCAAATAACATACCCATGGTAGCGTGCCACCCGATCCCATCATAAAAATTCACATAAGGAAATATACACTGAGCTGAATTGTTCAGTATTACAAATTACCGAATATCGGTCATAAGCACACTAAGTGCATAATACCGTCCTGGGGAGACTGATAAAGCCATATGCTTACAAAACTCAAGCACAAGTGAGGTGCGATATATACATATACTCTGGATCTCAAGAGTTGTCCAACATCATCACTACGCGGAGATCTCAACACATAAGAAATTATCAAGTCGTCTCACAACTAACACGGCACAGTCATATTATCACATGAATTTGACGAAGACGGAACAACACCTGATATCCCAACACCCCTCCTTGAGGAGTGCTATACTGAAATGAACACATCTGACTTGCATGAAGCCCATAACCATATTTAAATCCATCCACAAACATCGAGTCTACCTTGCTCGCACCAAACTAGGCTAATAGTTTTACCTGGGTCCATATTAACCCACTTCCTCTCATAATACGCAAGAACAACCATCATAGCCGGGACAAACACCCCACAATCCACAACCAAATGAACTGAACGCCTTCCAGGCATAAACTCTCAAATAAGCAATATTGCACTTCTTTATACTCAGTCCAAATCTTCAATCCATCAAGCGACTACATGTCACACTTGTACAATCTTCTCATGGTTACACTCCCACGACTTTCCACACCGGTAGCAAGCCTGCACATCTGCATCACCGACCACACTAATATTGCACAACACATCAAGAACCCACGACCAGGGTACAAAGCCTCTTTCACCGAATATCGATCTCAGGTGACACTGAAGATAACACAAGCTTACTCTAAACTTTCAAATCACTTTCTATTGCTCATCCGAGCTCATGACATCCTTGTTAACACCGAACCGCAATCTCAATTCTTACTCCTAGTTACATACTGCTCACCTCACCTCACGTGCCAATATGAGATAGCGCGAGAATTCCGTCACAACTTCTGAACCACCAATAGGGTGAGCACTTCATCACATAGAACCCTTTTACTTAACTCAATTCAAGAGAACCATCACAACAATCGAGTGAATTCTCACAATCACCCAACATGCAAATCCTTAAGTAGTGGTCTGAACAACCATAACCTTCCGAGATCTTCCTACACCTGACATGCCATGATACTCAAATTCTCCCGAATCAAATCTGTTACGGTGGCCGACAAGCCCCGCACATTCCGGCCCAAACCACATGCATAGTTCAATCACACTGACGAAACTGATCATTGCCGTAAATGTGCCATTTAAACCATGGCTAATCAATCTATCTTCTTTTAATCATCCTTAACTGCCTTAGAAATAATAATAACTTCCTTCAACTCATAGCAACTCAATCCTCACTCATCCGGAGTGACCTTGATTCACGAGATCGTGCTACCTAAATCTCGTAACTCGTCTCATACCCTCCTGATAATCTTTCTACAATCCGGAGTTTATTTCTCTCACTCCTCCAATACTATCCTGCACGCTGAAGATAACACAAAACACTCCACTTATTTTTCCCTTTTCTCAGAAATTACTCTGCAAAAGCTCGATTCTCGATCATGCTGCTTCCTGAAACCCTTAAACGCCACATTCTTAACTTTTGAATTTACTAGGACCGCTATTGAGAGTCACCCACTCTGACTGGCCCCGATTACAATCACCCCAAGGCTCTTCTAGCACACGAACACCTTTTTCAATGAAGCACGTGACTGAGTCACTACCCTTACAATTCGCCTATGCATTAAGCAAAATTCTGAATCTTCCAAAGCCTAACCCTGGTCTGATAGGACCAACTTTTGCACACATTCATCAAATCCCATGCACAATTACCATCCTACTCTTTTCCCTTAGCTGTACCAACTTGCCAATATGCTGACAATTCGCAACCCCATGAGAACACAATCCTACAGCCCAACTGCAGGTGGTGGGACTCCCCCACTTAGCCCGAAGCTACTCCTGGCACCACTCTAGACCCTACTGAGATCCTTTCTCCTTTTTTAACATGAATCTTGCATAACCGATCCGTCCAATTCTTCCAAATTCTCTTGCTAGCACTCCCTAATTACCCAAATTCTCCAGCATCATTCACACATCCTGCCTCCTACCGAACAGCCACTAGAATCCCTCACAGAGACTTGCCAACCACACGACTGCTAACCTACTCACAGGAGGTAACCACCTAAGTAATTCACTAACTGACACCTTCCAACAACGTCGTACTGCACTATCTCTACGACATCAATACTCCATCCTAAGCCCGTTATCATTCACCAACCTTACCAGTCTGCCCACTCCTCATGGACATCTACTAACTGCGCTACAATACCTTATAATTCACCACTATGTTGTCGCTCCCCCACTTTGCGACTGCTCGACTTCCGCTTCTTACACCTGGCCTCCTAGAAATGGAACCATCGCCTGGCCTTAATTCAATATCATTCTCTTCCAACCGCATTCTTTAATACTCCTTCACCATACTCTGGCCCCATGCACCCGAAGAAACCATGGCACTGACGAACTTAACACATTTCATTCGATCAAGGATGACGATAACACGTCACAGGTGAATACTCCACCTTACTTGAAAACACCAAGTCTTACTACTTTATCAACCCCAACCGGACCATTCATAATCCAAATGCCTTTCCTCTGCCAGAACTAAAATACTAAAATCTCGAGATCACACTCTAAGAAGACCTCCCTTTAAATCATTCATTACCCCCAACATATGGGCAAGCATTCTATCATCATATCGACATCGACCGATAACCAATCGTAAACATCATCACAACCCGAGCACAACCTCAAAGTTCTCAGAAACATAGCAACCGAGCTGGAACAACATAATGTTCTTCTGCAGGGCAACAACAACAGCCCCAACCAACTACACATGGGAAACATCTCGCACTATATCAATTCCTCAAATTCCCGATTCATGGCAAGCGCTTCGCGACGCGTAAGATTGAGTAGGAATAAACTTAGGCATAAGCCTTAAAGGAATCAAATCGCACGATGAGGAATCAAGAAGGGAAGTACTCCTAACAGCCCTAGAGCCTCTCGAAGAGAGGTACAGACGTCTCCGTATCGATCTGCAAGACTCTACTAGACTTGCTCATGACTCGTGAGACCTACGGGAACCTAGTGCTCTGATACCATGTTGTCACGACCCAAAATCTATAAAGGTCGTGATGGCGCCGGACATCACCGTCAGGCAAGCCAATCATTAATTAATTGAAATAAATTCATGTTTTAACATTTATGAAAATCATTACCTTTCACTTGATTACATAATAACTAAATAAAATCCGTTAAGTAAATACAATGGTTTAGGTATTCCATTCTTAGCAAATATATCCCAACACATCCCAGAACCCGGTGTCACAAGTACATGAGCAAATTCTAAGAATTTCACAAATATTACAAAGTTTATCCGAAATACAAATTGGACAAGGAATTTAAAATGGAAATAAATACAATATGAGGGAGACTCTGTCAGCTGCGGATTGCCTCCAGATGATGCAGCTCGCCTAAGTCTCCAAACCAGCCACAAAGCTATGAAAGTACCTGTGCAATAAAAATGCACAGCAAGTGTAGCATGAGTACAAAAACAACGTGTACTCAGTAAGTCGCCCGCCTAACCTCAGAGAGGTAGTGAAGAGAGGTCGAATTAGACACTCGCTAAAGTCCAACAAATTAACTTAACAGAATATGATGAACACGGTAGGCATGTAAAGGAAGTAAAGCAGCAGATATATAAGGCACTAAAATCCAAGTAAATACTGGAAGTAAATAAATAGTTACTACTTCCTCATTCTCCCCCAAATATTTTAAATAAATAGTTTCTTCTTTATTTTCCCCCAAATATCTTATCACTTCAATATCCATGAAAAACATTTAACAATTTAGCATGCGCATATGAGATAAGGACAACCGGCCTGAGCCATATAATAATCATCTCCGTGCACTACCGAGGGTCGAACGGCCCAAACCATAATATTTCTTTCAATCTCGCTGTGGCGTACGGCCCGCTCCCATGAGAGTGGGAGAAATAACACTCCACTAGCGGAATGTAAATTGTGAAGCGGTCACATGCAGTCATGCACAATCAATAGTCCACCCCAACTACATCGGGAAAACAAATACTCAAGTAAATGACAAATTTCTCTTTTAAAAATCACAAAAATTAGTATTTAAATCCTTTCTCGAAATTCATTTGCCAAGTTTAATAATATTCAATAGTATAACCTTATCCGGGATACAATTATCCACGGAGGAAATCAATTTTCTTTCTAGATGATTAAGAAAATGAATTCTAGTCTTCTTTAGATATTTAATTACGATTTCAATTATATTAGCAGTCTAATATTACAGACAAGATCACAGGTACAACAGGTAAGGCATGCTAGTGGGTCCTAGACTACCCGGACATTTGCATAATAGTAGCTACGCACGGACTACCGTCACCTCGTGCGTACGTAGCCCATGCAGATAGTAGCACATACTTAATTATTTCACCTAGGGGGACAATTTCCCCCTCACAAAGTTAGAAAGGAGTCTTACATCGCTCCGAAGTTCCATAACCGGCTTCCAAGCCCTTCCGACAACTCCAATGGACGCACAACGCCCAAAACTATCCAAATAACGGCAAACCAATGAAAATATACTCTAATATTTGCAACAATTCCAAATTATATAATTTCCCAACCCCGCTTAGTGAATTAACCAAAATGCCCTCGGACCCACGTGCTCGGAATCCGAAATTTCTCGAAGATATATTCTACCCATAGATTTACTAGCTCAAATATACAATTTACTCTAAATTACATGCTCAAATTCGTGGCTAAAAATCCAAATTACCATTTTCTAGGTTTTCTTCAAAATTCCCAATTTTCCCACAATTTTCATGTATAATTCCATGTAATAACCTTGTATTTAGCTTAGAAACATGAAGAAATTACTTACCTAGTGATGCATGATGAAAATCTCCCTTTGAAGCCTTCCAAAATCGCTCTAGCCGTGTGGAAAATGGGTGAAATGAACTCAACCCCCGATTTAAAACGATCTGCCCAGGTGCTGCCCATCCTTCTTCGCGAACACATCTGCTCCACCGCGTTCGTGCAACATTTTACTCTACACGTTTGCACCCCAACGAACGCATTCGTGATGGCCAGCATCCCTATACCTCCGCGCCCGCACGCCCCACTTCGCGTTCGCATAAGCTAACGACCCCCAGGCCCTCGGCTCCCATTTCCTTCTATGCGTTCGCGTCCACCACCATGCTTCGCGAAGGCTAAATCCAGCAGCCTCAAATTTTCCTCCTATGCGAATGCATGAGACCCTACGCGTTCGCGAAGAACAATCTCTGCACCAGCAAACCAACAACAACAAATCACACAAAATTGACCCGAAACCACCCCGAAACACACCCGAGGCCCTCGGGACCCCGTCCAATCACACGACTTAGTCCCATAACATCCCGCGGACTTTCTCGAGGCTTCAAATCATATCAAACAACGCCGAAATCATGAAGCGCACTAAAATTCAAACTTTATGAACTTAGAAATTTCCAACTTCTACATCTGATGTCGAAACCTATCAAATCACGTCCGATTGACCTCAAATTTTGCAGACAAGTCAAATTTGACATTACGGACTTGCTCCAACTTCCGGAATTGCATTCCGAACTCGATATCAAAATTTCCACTTCCGGTCGATTTCTCAAAAACCTTCAAATTTTTATCTTTAGCCAAATGACTTTAAAATGACCTACGGACATCCGAATTAAATTTTGATCGCGCTCCCAACTCCAAAATCACCATACGAAGCTATTCCCAGTCTCGAAATCCCAAATGAACATCAATATCACTGAAATGCGCTTCAAGCCAAACTTAGGAAATTTCTTCAAAAATGCTGACTTCCACAATATACGCCGAAACACTCCCAGGTTATCCAAAGCCCGATTCGGACATACGCCCAAGTCCGAAATCATCATACAAACCTGCAAGAACCTTCAAATTCCGATTCGGTGATTGTTTACTCACAATTTCAATCTTAGTCAATTTCCTTAACTTAAGGCTTCTGAAATGAGAATTTTCTTTCCAAATTGACTCTAAACTTCTCGAAATTAAATTCCGACCACACCTACAAGTCATAATACCTGAAATGGAGCTACCCATGACCTCAAACTGCTGAATGACACGCTAGAGCTCAAAACGACCTGTGGGGTCGTTACACTTTCTTAAACAATCACCTGAATAAATGTGCAGGATGAGCACCGTTGAAAATATCCCCTTCAAAGCTGTAGAGGAAATTCCCATAGGACTCCATATGTGGTGGAGAAACCTGGGGGAGGTCAGTAGAGGTGCCGTTGTAAAAGCTTTAGGCGGGCTCACCGGCCTTTTGAAGATTAAACCGAGGTTGGACATGATTGAGGCTCTAATACCATTCTGGGATCCCGCGCACAATGTGTTTCATTTCTCAGATTTTGAATTGACACCCACACTGGAAGAGATAGCGGGGTATGCTGGCCTCAGTGAAAATCTCAAAAGCCGTTATCCAGTAGCACCCAAAGTTGTGACTCCTCACAAATTCCTGGACCTTCTGAGCATCAGTCGGGAAATCAAAGATTCGAACTTATCTGAGGGATTCTGCACATTTTACTTCCTTTACCGTCGTTATGGGGATCCTCAGGGTTTTGAAGCTGTGAACACCGGTTTAACCCACCACGAGAATCAAACTAAATGGGAGGCTCGCCGGGGATTGGCCTTTGTGGTAGCATTCTTGGGTATCTTAATTTTCCCAAGGAGCGATGGATGTATAGATATTGGACTCGTAGGAGTAGCCAACTTCATGATAAAAAAGTCTAATGGCACTCTTGTACCAATGATCGTGGCAGAAATCTACCGTGCCTTAACTGTTTGTCAATCCGGAGGAAAGTTTTTCGAGGGCTGCAATCTACTCTTACAAATCTGGATGATCGAACATCTCTGTCGTCGCCCAGGGTATATTAATTACGGTCTGACTAGCCTAAATTGCATTGAAGAACATAGGACTCGGGTAGAGGAGCATGAATTTCCAGAAGGCACAGAAGCCTGGCTTGCACACTTGAGTTCTTTGAGTGCCGACCAAATTGAATGGACATTCGGTTGGCTCCCTATCAATGAAGTCATCTATATGTCAGCCAAAGTATGCCATCTTTTGTTGATGGGTCTCCGAAGTATTCAACCATATGCCCCACATCGGGTCTTACGACAACTAGGAA
>ML398310.1:0-17232 GCA_005239525.1 Nicotiana knightiana | reverse complement strand
CGGTCAATTCCGAGTTTTGACGAGTTTAAGTGTTTCCCGGTTGGAATAGAAATCTCCTACACGTTTAGGGTTTATCCTAAACATATAAATAGACCCCAAAAACACAACTTAGGGGGGATTCGAAGAGACGGACGCAAGACATCAATTTGTACAGATTTTCTTCATTACTTTGTAGTTTCATTATGCAAGTTATTTTAGATTTGATTCTTATGAACATGTTTAGCTAACTTCTTTAATCTAGGGTTTTGGTAGAACCCGTTGGAGGATGAACTTATTGTGTTATTAATATAGTTCTGATTGGTTGATTAATCTCTATTTGTTCAACTACGTTCTTGTTGTAGTTAATTGAATGGCCATCAATTAGCTGTGCCTATTTATTATGTATCTACTTGAGAGAGAGTGCATATTTAGGTAGTTGTTTGAACAACATCACTCCCAGAGTATAGATGAAAGTCATAACCGAGGGTTTAGAGGTTGGATTAGAGATAACGATACCTCGGGTGCAATCTAAAGTGAACTGTAATGCAATCTAGCTAGCGTAACTTGAGAGAGTGCGTCTAGTAAATTATCATAATTACTTGAGAGAGATTTATGGTAGATAGAGTGTTCATGATTGATAGAAACAACTAATCAAGCTATATGAAGTATCCGAGAAGTAAATTCACCGACGGGGGAAACCATAACCTTAGATCTTTATTACAATTGTTTACACCTTAGCGTAGTTAATCTTTAGTTTAATATTTAGCGTTAGTAATTTAAATAACATCAAGTGATAGTTGAGTATTCTAACAGCTTGCTTGATATGTAAATTCCCTGTGGGATCGACTCTAGGCATAATACCCCGGATTATATTTGCAACGCCCGCTTAGTCTTTTATTAGACATAGTTGAGCGTGATCACCCCCCAAACACCTGGTCCTACCAGGCTTTATGGCCCAAACGCCCGGATAAAGTCTGGTCTAAAGCCTGGTATGACCAGGCTTTACAGCTCAGACGCCCGGCTATAGCCCGGTTTACTCCTTTTCGCCTCTTGAGCCTATTTTCGACGTTTATGAATCCATTTAGCTCGGGTTCCATCTCCAATTCACATACACATGAAATAGACTCCATTATGCACATACAAAGTGTATTTTTATCATTACAACACATAAAATGTAAGGCACATAACATTTTAAACCATGAATTCTAGCCACACATCAGTAGCGTTTGCTAAACAGAGATATATTTTGAAAACGTGCATGATTTTATAAAGCCATAGTAAAAATATATTTCGAGAAATTTAGATGAACCGATGATCGTGACATGGTTCAAGACATTGCAACCACTCATGCTATGGAATTTTGAGGGTCCTCCTCAAAATTCTGCCCCAGTTAGATGGTTGACGATTCTTACTATTGTACATGCTGCGATGTGCTGAACTTGCTTCGGAATTTTGAGGGTCCTCCTCAAAATTCTGTCCCAATTTCCAATTACGAGGGAAATGATATTTTTATTGAATTATGACCGAACTCATAGGGCTGCCTACGTATCCCCTCTTAAACAAGAATCAGGTCAGATGTAGTTCAATTTACATCATTGAAGTAAAGCATAGAAAGTTACACATAGTATCGTTTGACTGCATCTGAATTGATTAACTTTGGCCAAACTTCTTCGTCCGTTTCTGCAAGTATGAGAGCTCCTCCTGTCAATACTCGGTGAACCATATACGGACCTTGCCAGTTGGGAGAAAATTTCCCTTTGGCTTCGTCTTGAAGTGGAAAAATCTTCATTAACACTGGCTGCCCCGGTGTGAACTGTCTTGGCTTGACTCTCTTGTTAAAGGCTATGGACATTCTATTCTGATAAAGTTGACCATGACATATTGCATTCATCAGTTTCCCGTCTATGAGGGCCAACTGCTCGTAGCGGCCTTTTATCCATCCTGCGTCGCTGAGCTCATCTTCTCGTATGATTCTTAAGTAAGGGATCTCCACTTCGGCAGGGATAACAGGTTTCGTACCATAAACCAGTAAATAAGGAGTTGCCTCGGTTGATGTGCGGACTGTGGTGCGGTATCCCAGTAAGGCGAATGATAATTTTTCATGCCACTGTTTGTGCTATTCTATCATCTTTCTCAATATATTTTTGATGTTCTTGTTGGCGGCTTCCACAGCTCCATTCATCTGTGGTATATAGGCTATGCAATTCTTGTGCTTGATTTTGAAAGTCTCGTACATGGCTTTCATCAGATCACTGTTGAGATTGGAGTCGTTGTCAGTGATGACTGACTTCGGAACCCTGAATCGACAAATGATACGGTAATGGACAAAGTATGCCACGACTTTCTTAGTCACTGCTTTGTAGGATGCCGCTTCGACCCATTTGGTGAAGTAATCAATAGCTACTAGGATGAACCCGTTTCCATTTCCCAGGAGACGAACGACCAAGGTGAGCTTGTTGCATTGAGCTCATTTAGGGGTACCTTTATCATATCTGCATGTACCTGACATTGATAGCATTTCCGGACATATTGGATGCAGTCCGTTTCCATGGTCATCCAGAAGTAAACGGCTCTGAGTATTTTCTTTGCTAAGACAAAACCATTCATGTGTGGGCCACAGGTCCCAGCATGTATCTCTTCAAGTAGTCTGGAGGCTTCCTTTGCATCGATGCATCTTAATAATCCCAAGTCAGGAGTTCTCCGGTATAGGTTTCCTCTGATGAGAAAGAAATTATTGGACAATCTCTGGAGCATGCGTTTCTGAGTGTGATTTGCAAGCTCCGGGTACTCTCCCTTTGACAAATACTCCCTGATGTCGTGGAACCATGGTCTTCCGCCTGCTTCTTCAATGTGGGCACAGTATGTCGGCTGGCTATGGATCTTTACTAGAATAGGATCAATGAGGTTCGTATCTGGGTGATGTATCATGGATGATAGAGTGGCCAATGCATCGGCAAACTCGTTCTGAATTCTGGGGACGTGTCGAAATTCTGTCTTTGTGAACCTTTTCTTCAATTCCTGCACATGGTGCAGATATGGAAATATCTTGGAATTCTTGGTAGCCTATTCTCCTTGTACTTGGTTTATTAGCAGATCTGAGTCACCAATTACTAGCAACTACTGGATATTCATGTCAATGGCCATATTGAGTCCTAAGATGCAGGCTTCATATTCTGCCATATTATTGGTGCAGGGAAATCTGAGTTTGGAAGATACTGGGTAGTGTTGACCTATTTCCGATATCAGGACGGCTCCAATGCCGACTCCTTCGAAATTGGCTGCTCCGTCGAAAAACATTCTCCACCCGTCATAGGATTCTGCAACGTCTTCCCCTATGAATGATACTTCTTCACCGGGAAAATACGTTTTCAGGGGTTCGTATTCTCCTCCCACGGGGTTCTCGGCAAAATGATCTGCCAGTACTTGCCCTTTGACCGCTTTCTGAGTCACATAGACAATGTCGAACTCACTCAGCAGGATTTGCCATTTGGCCAGCTTTCCAGTGGGCATAGGCTTCTGAAAGATATATTTCAAGGGATCCATCCTTGATATGAGATATGTTGTGTAGGCACATAAGTAATGCCTCAGCTTCTGGGCCACCCAGGTTAGAAAACAGCAGGTACATTCTAGTAGAGAATACCGCGCCTCATGTGGAGTGAAATTCTTACTCATATAATAAATAGCCTGTTCCTTTCTTCCTGTCTCATCGTGCTGCCCCAGAACGCAGCCAAAAGCTCTATCTAATACCGCAAGGTAGAGAAGCAAGGGTCTACCTGGCTCTGGCGGGACCAGGACTGGTGATGTTGATAAGTATTCCTTGATTCTTTTGAAAGCTTTCTGACAATCATCGGTCCATTCAGTCGCATCATCTTTCTTTAGCATCTGGAAGATTGGTTCACATATAACCGTGGACTGGGCTATGAATCGGTTGATGTAGTTAAGGCGTCCCGTGAAACTCATCACATCTTTCTTGTTCTTTGGCGGTGGAAATTCTTGGAAGGCTTTGACCTTTGATGGATCCAATTCTATTCCTCGGTGGCTGACGATGAACCCAAGCAATTTCCCAGCAGGAACTCCGAACGCACACTTTGCGGGGTTTAACTTCAAGTTGTACTTTCGCAGCCTGTCAAAGAATTTTCTCAAATCTGTTGTATGGTCGGTGGATCTCTTGGACTTGATGATGACATCATCCACATACACCTCAATTTATTTATGTATCATATCATGGAAGATAGTGGTAATAGGTCTCACATAGGTGGCCCCGACATTCTTTAGGCCGAACGGCATCAACTTATAACAGTAAACTCCCCACGGCATAATAAAAGCCATTTTCTCTGTGTCTTCCTCGTCCATCCAAATCTGGTGGTTGATGAGTGGTGATTTTACCACTCATTTTGGCCTCTTTTCATTAGACTTTGTATTGTTGAATGATAATTTGAGGTTGTTATTAGTGTGTAATTTCTTAGTTTTCAGGGAAGTGATGCCGTGAAGTGGTTGGTGTTGAATTGGAATGAAAGTTGAACAAAAGGGGGTGAAAATTGCACAAAATGCTTCAGTGATTTTGCACCTGCGGATTTTAGGTCGCAGGTGCAACCTCGCACCTGCGAAGATATGAACGCACCTGCGAAGACCATCCCAGCCACACAGAAGTCGCACCTGCAGAGTATATTTCACACCTACGATCCCACAGGTGCGACCAATTGTCCGCCCCTACGGAAAATGACAAATGCTTCAAAAGCTCGCACCTGCGAGCAGACTTCCGCTCCTGCGGAGTCGCACCTGCGAGGATTCTTCCGCATGTGCGATTATTGAGCATCAAATCTGGACAAGAATGTAAAATCACATTTTCCCATTCCCACTCTCATATACTCGACCTAGCAGTCATTTTTGGGTATCTTTTGGCTTTGTAAATATACTTTTGTGGAGAGAAGAACAAGTCATGAAGCTAGGGTTTGCACACACACTTGGGATTTGAAGATTTCACTCTTGCGGTTAAGATTTTCTTACCCATTTATGTTTGTTTCTTCATTTCCTTGCTTCGTAATGTATATTTAACTGTGTAGTATTTATCTCAAACACTTGAATCTTGTCTATGGAAATTTACATATTTAAAGTGCGGATTAAATATCTTGTTGTGCTTATGTATTGGATGATTTTATTATATTTATGAAGTGAGTTATTGTTTCTTTAATTATTCTTGTTCTTTAATGTTTCCAAAGGTATTAGCTAACCCAAGGACTCGCCCATTAACTCCGAATTAATTTTGGAAAAGATAATTCAGGGTTGGGAAAGATTAATTAACAAGAACTTGAGGTTTTAACCCTCATTTAATAGATTCTACCTAGGGGTAGGATTGAACTACTTGTAGCCAAACCCGGAAGTGCTTAATCTCCTAATTGGGTTAGGAATAATTCAATTAGGAAGTCTTGTTAGTCTTTGGGAAAAGCTAATTGAGAATTATTATCCGTGGGTAAGTAACATAAACTCGCTCATATTTGTAAAATCGTGGAATACATTGGATCGTTACTTGAATGTAATTCCCGAAGCGTTCATACTTGTTGCCATTGATCATTTTACTTGCTTTCTAGGTTAGTTTATATTTTCGCATTTAGTTATAAATCATCTTTAAAAACCCAAATTCTTATTTGTTTGGCATTGCGCGATAAGTGATAATTTTCTAGCATTCCTAATCTCCCTCATATTGTTCTCTGTGGTATTCGACCCCAACCTTGTTGGGTTACTATATTTGACAACAATCGCTTACATTCTTTTAAGGTGTAAATTGATCGTATCAAATTTTGGTGCCGTTGCCGGGGAAAAATTGGCGTAACTTAGGTTGTTGGAGAAGTAAGCTTAAGTGCGTTGATCCAAACTTGTGAATATTTGTGTAATTATTTTTCTTACTTTTGTCTATTTTTCTTGTTTGTTTCTTGTTAATTTTCTTATTTTTGAAAAATGGCATCATATAATGATAATTGGTCGAATGGTAATTGTTCATACTTTGATGACCCTTGTCCTTATTGTGGAGGACCACACTCGTGGCAAAATTGTTTAAATTCTCCCGGGGGTGGGTTGTGCGCACAATCTCAAACCCATGTGTGGAGTATTTGTGATAGGTATGGTTTCGAAAATTGTCATTAGGATGATTGTGTATATTTGACCGTCCCTTCCCCAAGCCCCCACTATGATGATTCTACTTTTTGTGATGGAAATATTAGGGGTGAAGAAGTGGAGGAAAGTGAGCATGGTAGAAATGGAGAGTTCAAGCTCATGTTGGAGTGCTTACTTGACGAAGGGAACCGTGAGCAAAATGCCTTGGAAGAACTTTTGAAGACTAGTCTCCAAAATGATTTGGCACTCGAAAGGTTACACTCACAAATGAATGCAATGATTGAAGCTTCAAGGGTTCAAAAAGCCTTGGAGGTGAGTGATAACCAAGAACCTTCCTTAGAGGTTGAAGTTGAAAATTCTTCCTTGGTGCTTGAACAAAACCAAGAAGAACTCTCAAATGCTCAAAATGAGAGGATAATGCTCATGTTGGAGGCCATTCTTGAACATGAGGAAAAGCACAACCTTGCGCTCGAAGGATTCAAAAATGATGTGGCTCAAAATGATGAACACATCCGCACTTTGGAGGATCAAATGCAAGCGTTGATGGAGACTCATCACGCATCTCAAATTGAAAGTGTGGATGACACTCTAGAAGAGTCCAACTCCGAGAGTGAGAGTGAGTGCTACTTTGAGGAATCAAGCCTTGAACATCCGCCAACCGACTCTATGAGTATTTTGGATGCCAACAAAAATAGGGAATTTGAGTCAACCGGAGTGATTGAAAATTTGGTTGAAATTGACTCAATTCCGGGGGAAAATGAGGATGTCGAGATCCGGAGAAAATTGCAAGTTGGGAGGTTGAAGGCACATTCCAAGCATTTTTCAACATTGGGATTGTATGGTAAAATGGAAGTTGAACTACACGAGTCAATGGAGTGTTGCGAGGAAGAGAAATTCACACCATACATCTTGCAAGTTGAAGGACAAAGGAGACAAAATGACATTCCTCACTTACGGGCCAAGAAGTGCAAAATGAAGACATTAAGGCTTGGCTCGGTCATCTATCTACCACCCCCCACCGCCCGTGGTCACAAGCTTGATTCCAAGCTAGATGCCCAGTTCATATCGTCAAAGCGGCGAGAAAAGTGGTAAAAGTTGATTTGCGTCGTGCCACGACGTTAAATGCGGCGCTTGGTGGGAGGCAACCCATCAATTTTCAAATTTTTTTAAGTCATTTCTGAAATTGTTCTTTTTATAATAGCTTATTATAGTTATTTTAACCAATCTGCCAAGTTTCGCATTTTTTGGAGTTGATTTGAGCAGGTTCGGGATACCAGGGAGTCAAAACTAGTGCAAGAAAACAAAGAAATTGCTGGGCAAACATTCTGCCCAGGTCTACGATGCCTTATGTCCAAAGTTCTATAGTGGAATGGCATTTGCGATCAAATGCGATCGCAAATGTCCACAGAATGTTCTGCGCAAGCCCAGGTATTTTCGCACCTGTGGTCATTCTTCCGCCGGTGCGAACTCGCAGGCACGTCCCTCTCATCGCAGGTTAGAATTCAACTGCAGGTGCGTTCCTATCTTCGCACCTGCTGGACCGCAGGTGCGGTAATTTAGTCACAGGTGCAGAAGCCCCCAGGTAAAATCCCAAATCGTATTCCCCAGGTCAGTTTAATTCCCAAATTTTTCTCTACGCCCTAACGTCTCAAAGAACAGAAAAAGCCCTCATATCTCTCAACTCTCACACACTGAAACCACAAGAGATCACGTAACTTCTTCCCCTCTCTTCTTTCTTCCTGTCTATTTGTTGTTAATTAGGTGTTTGTTTCCTCAGGCCTTCAATGGCTGTGCACAGTCTATATTTGTTTTCTTTTTATTATTTTGTTTTGTTACTTTGCAACCTAAGTTCGAATTAGAGTAAGGATTTGGTTGAGAGTAGTTAGTGAGTGTTTGTTTCAGTGAAGCAACCATTTGAGGGATTGTTTCGAGCATCAAATTCGTGTGTAGAGGGAGTTAATTTCATACGCTCGCTGAGTGGTCGGGATATTGTCTGAGTGAAAATCGAGTGCCACGTACCTGGAAGTCTTGAGTACAGATTAGTGGCCAAAGTCAAGACCCAAGTCAAAAATTTCAAAAATTACTGGGCAGTTGCTTTTTGGACGAAGAACCGCAGGTGCGGTCAAAATTCCGCAGGTGCGACATCGCACCTGCGAGTCTAGAACCACAGGCACAACAATAACCGCAGGTGCGAACTAATTTCCCGCTGGTGCGAGACTGCACCTGCGACCAAAAGTCCGCAGGTGCGAAGACTGCCATTTTTGCACAAAAATAGAGAGCTTGCAACAGGCCATTCCCGGGCCCGTTCGACCTAGTTCTTTGGCCTATTTGCAGTGTTTTACTATGCTTAACGATATCCCACTACTTAACTAACTTCATTTTGAATTTTTATAGGTACTTTGATCCAAAAATGGACCCGAACCCAAGCCAAAATTATGAAATTGAGGAGGAAACTGGAGAGCAATATGATGACTACCGGTTCATGTCGGCTGCCTATCAGCGCCGGTATTTTGAGCACCTCCTCACAAAAAAATTGATACTTGAGTGAGGTATTTCCATGGACAAAGTGAATGAGAAACTGCCTGAATTCTATGAACGCCTAGTTTTGTCTGGGTGGTCATGCTTCATTCCCACTCCATGCATTACAAACGAAACATGGGTTCGTGAGTTCTATGCCAATCTCAGGCGGTCAACCTTTCGAGATCCTCACCTCATCATCCGAGGAAAGCAAGTGAGATTCGGGGTGGAAGATATAAATGGTGTCCTGGGAATTCAAAACCACCCGATGGAGCCAGTGGTGGAGCGGATAAGTGTGAAAATGCAGCATGGCTGGCTTCCAAACTATACCCAGAAAGTGTACGATCAAAATGGGTGACCAAGAGGAAGGGCTTGAAGTCGAATGTCTTCACGGCCAAATCCAAGATATGGTTCTACATACTAAGAAGTAGAGTCTCCCCCACTGGGAAAGTCACAGACGTATCCTACGTCAGGGCTCTGATCATAGCCTGCCTGATCGACGGTGTTCCAGTGAACCCAGGTCACTATATTCTACAGGAGATGCGGCAATCTGTGATTGACAATGAGCCTGGGCTACTATTTCCATCTCTGATCACTGAGTTATGCCGACGGGAAGAGGTTGAGGAACGCCCTGATGATCTGCGGGTGCCGGCTGACAAGCCCTTCTAGCTATTGAGGGTCAAGGGCGAAGGTGGAGCAGTAAAGACTAAGAAGAGAAAGATGACCACCACTACCGCCGAGATTGTATCTACCTCACAACGTAGTTCATCAGCAGGTCCATTTGGGGAGATGAACTCCCAGCTCACTCTTATTCGGGACCTTGTGTCCAAGCTCCCCACTGGACCCCCCGACTTCACAGCCACAACCCCCACCTGATTATTATTCCAGATCTGAGATGAAAACATATTTTGACACTTAAACGAGGATGGCTGCTTCTTAGGACAGAATGGTTGCTTCTCTGAAGCAGATGGAGACTTTCTACACCAGCCTTGCAAAGGCACATGTTGATTTGCAGTATGCGGTTAAAAAGAAGAAGGTGAAGAATAAGAAGAAGGGGAAGCTCTTAGTCAAGATATGGAGGGGGGTAAAACCAATCTTCAAGTAGGAGCAGCCGAGCAAGCCACTGCCAGTTGCAGACGCCGATGATAGCAAGGAGTACTCCTTCATGTCTGAGGCTGAGGACGCTGCTGATGACGATGATGAGGATGATGTTGTCGATGAGGATGATGACGACGGGGCGCACCCGCACTGACCAGCCACTTCTCCTGCAGTCTGCTATTCTGATGCAGACCTCAGGGAGACCCTCAAACTTTGCCATTTATTTTGATATTATGCAGTGAGGACACTGCATTGTTTTAAGTTGGGGGTGGCATATGCACATTTTATGGCTTTTGTACATTTTATCTATCTGTGACTTAGTTTTGACATGTGTTTATGACATTGTTATGTGCCCTTGCCGGGCTTATTTGTTATTTATAGATATTATGTACCCTTGTTGGGCTTGGTGTTATTGGTTTAGTTTTGTTATTAGTTAGTTTCATTTTTAGCTTTTTATTTTTATTTTGAGTAGTTAGTTTAATTTAGTTTTATTTTGAGTAGTTAGTTTAATTTTCGTAATAATAATACTTTCTTGGGTTTTCTTCATGCTACAGTTCTTCCCCAAGAAGCACTTTTTGAAGTGAACCGGGTGACTTGTCCCTATGATAGATGGTGTGACAACTTTCTTAAGGGAATTAGTCTTGTGTTGCTAGGAAGAGACTTTTGGATTATTTGGTACTAAAGAAATTAGTCTCTTGTATGTGAAATGTGTACTAAGGAAACCCCTCCGAAATATGATTTTGAATGAAAACAAGTAAGTTTCATGGTGAAAGATAATCTTTGTAATAAATTCTTAGCTCTGTTAGTGACTCTTTACACACTAGTTCAAAAATATTGCTCTAAACTCCTATAAAAAAAATAAAAATAAAAATAAAATGAAATTGATCCATCTTGATTGATTTATGTGCCATGTGTGTTAGTGTTTGTATAAATAACTCTTGTGCTTGCGGATCATCTAGAACTTGCCCAGTTGGTCTTTCAATGCTAGTGATAATTATGTTTGGTTGGAGAAATGACCTTAGGCATTCTTTGTGTATTCAAAAAACCCATTAGTCTTTGTATCCACCATTGTATATATATTATCACTAGTTACCCCATTTGAGCCTTGAACTTTTTCTTTGGTCACCTCAATGCTAACCTTCCCCTTTTTGAAGAATAATTCCTCTTTTGAACCCGTCCCTCCTTGAATATTGAGAATGAGGCAAAAAGCCTAAGTTGGGGGTGTAGTGTCAAAGTAGAAATTAGTAAGGTTTTCTTTTGAAATTATTCAAGATCCAAAAGAAAAACACAAAAAAAAAGGAAGAGAAAAGAGAANTTTTTTGAAGAATAATTCCTCTTTTGAACCCGTCCCTCCTTGAATATTGAGATGAGAAAAAAAAAGCCTAAGTTGGGGGTATAGTGTCAAATCGGAAATTAGTAAGGCTTTCTTTTGAAATTATTCAAGCTCCAAAAGAAAAATACAAAAGAAAAAAAAGGAAGAGAAAAGAAGAAAAGAGAAAAAGAGAAAAAGAAATGTGTTTATGTAAATAAATATGGGAGCTTTGAAGAAATGTAGCGAGGTGCCTAAAATGATTCTATGTTGGTAACTAGAGGCAAACTAGGCCATGTGGTTTGAATAAGAAACAAAGTGCATCAAGAAAGAAAAAAGTGAGTGGTATTCAAGGAGGGTGTAGCCATTTTCCCAAATATGTATCCTACCTTTCCCTAAACCTACATTACAAGCTTATAAAGCCCTTATGGGATCTCCAACCGAATATTCTTGAAAATGCTATGAATTAAAATAAGGGCAAGCCTATGGTAGGATTGGTTGTAGCACTTGAAAGTCTTTGTGAGTGTGAGTGGCTTTGTAAATATGTCCCTTGTTGTTGACTTTGCAAATTGTGTGAGTTGGACTTTCTTTCTTTCTTTCTTTCTTTCTTTCTTGTGAGGGCACATGAATTAGGATTGAATGGTGAAATTGAGATAATAAAAAATAAACGAGTTGAGCATGTGTAGTAGACTAGTGTTGTTGAGTCACTTCTTGAGGATTTTTCTTATCACTTTATTGTTTTTGAACTCCCGTGCACTTCTTGAAATTGTTTGTAAATGAGGGAGTTATTCAACTAAGATGCATACTTTAGCCTAATTATTAGTACCAATCAAATCCATAAGTTTGAGTTCTTAAGTGGAAAATGTGAATGGTGGATACGAGCAATACATGCTCGTGTTTAACATAGTAGAACCTCACTGAGTTATTAGTTTTGATTTGCTTGAGGACAAGCAAAAAATTCTAAGTTGGGGGTGTTGATGAGTGGTGATTTTACCACTCATTTTGGCCTCTTTTCATTAGACTTTGTATTGTTCAATGATAACTTGAGGTTGTTATTAGTGTGTAATTGCTTAATTTTCAGGGAAGTGATGCCGTGAAGTGGTTAGTGTTGAATTGGAATGAAAGTTGAACAAAAGGGGGTGAAAATTGCACAAAATGCTTCAGTGATTCCGCACCTGCGGATTTTAGGTCGCAGGTGCAACCTCGCATCTGCGAAGATATGAACGCACCTGCGAAGACCAGCCCAACCACACAGAAGTCGCACCTGCGGAGTATATTTTGCACCTGCGATCCCGCAGGTGCGACCAATTGTCCGCCCCTGCGTAAAATGACAAATGCTTCAAAATCTCGCACCTGCGAGCAGACTTCCGCTCCTGCGGAGTCTCACCTGCGAGGATTCTTCCGCAGGTGCGATTATCGAGCATCAAATCTGGACAAGAATGTAAAATCACATTTTCCCATCCCCACTCTCATATACTCGACCTAGCAGTCATTTTTGGGTATCTTTTGGCTTTGTAAATATACTTTTGTCAAGAGAAGAACAAGTCTTGAAGATAGGGTTTGCACACACACTTGGGATTTGAAGATTTCACTCTTGTGGTTAAGATTTTCTTACCCATTTATGTTTGTTTCTTCATTTCCTTGATTTGTAATGTATATTTAAGTGTGTAGTATTTATCTCCAACACTTGAATCTTGTCTATGGAAATTTACATATTTAAAGTGCAGATTAAATACATTGTTGTGCTTATGTATTGAATAATTTTATTATATTTATGAAGTGAGTTATTGTTTCTTTAATTATTTTTGTTCTTTAATGTTTCCAAAGGGATTAACTAACCCTAGGACTCGCCCATTAAATCCGAATTAATTTTGGAAAAGATAATTCAGGGTTGGGAAAGATTAATTAATAAGAACTTGAGGTTTTAACCCTCATTTTATAGATTCTACCTAGGGATAGGATTGAACTACTTGTAGCCAAACCCGGAAGTGCTTAATCTCCTAATTGGGTTAGGAATAATTCAATTAGGAAGTCTTGTTAGTCTTTGGGAAAAGCTAATTGAGAATTATTATTCGTGGCTAAGTAACATAAACTCGCTCATATTTGTAAAATTATGGAATACATTGGATCGTTACTTGAGTGTAATTCCCGAAGCATTCATACTTGTTGCCATTGATCATTTTACTTTCTTTCTAGGTTAGTTTAAATTTTCGCATTTAGTTATAAATCATCTTTAAAAACCCAAATTCTTATTTGTTTGGCATTGCGCGATAAGTGATAATTTTCTAGCATTCCTAATCGCCCTCATATTGTTCTCTGTGGGATTCGACCCCAACCTTGTTGGGTTACTATATTTGACAACAATCTCTTACATTCTTTTAAGGTGTAAATTGAGTGTGTCAGTGGTAACCAGCAAAACAATCCATGAACGATTAAAGTTCATGCTTGGCGCAATTGTCAATCAGGATGTGTATGTTTGGGAGAGGGAAATCATCCTTCGGACTGACCCGGTTGAGATCCCGGTAGTCGACACTAACTCTGACATTTCCATCTGTCTTGGGTACTGGAATGATTTAGGCTAACCATTTCGGATATTCAACTACCCTGAGAACCTTGGCATTGATTTTCTTGGTAACTTCCTCTTTGATTTTCAAACTCATATCAGGCTTGAATTTTCTGAGCTTCTGCTTTACCGGCGGGCACATTGGATTGGTTGGTAACTTGTCAGCCACAATGGATGTACTTAGACCAGTCATAACATCATACGACCATGCAAATATGTCTTCATACTCTTTCAAGAATTGTGTGTATTCCACTTTCTCTGAAGGCGATAGATGAATGCTGATGCGAGTTTCCTTGACAGTTTCTGAATCTCCAAGGTTAACTATCTCGGTTTCGTCCAGATTGGACTTAGGTCTATTTTCAAAATCCTCAACTTCTCTGATAATTTCATCGGGTATGGTATCTTCTTCCTCTGAATCACTGTCCTTTTGTTGCGTTGTCTCATCGCATGTCACAGTCATTGGTTCATCAAGACAGGAAATAGTAATGTTGTAAGATAAAATAATGAGAGAAAATGATAATAAATGAATACAAATTTGTTGAAACATAAAAGTGATTTTCGAATGTTTTGGAACATTGGATATTTTATTGGAAAATGCAAAAAATGTAAATGCGGAAAAGGAAATCATTAGCAAAATGAAATAAGCAATGCTTACGCAGCCTTGCTATCCCTGGACTCATCGGGCCTTGGATGGTCTGACAGTCCAATTCTTGAGAAACGATCTCTTGCTCACAGTTTGGATGGTAGGGCCTTTCTCTTCCTCCTCCTCAACAATAACACAACAGTCCATGTCACCATCTTCCAGGAATAAATCTTTCAAAGCTGCTAGAGTTTGTTCTTCTTCTGACCCCCATATGATATCAATTTTCCGGAAAGTCTGCTCCAATTATGGTATAGGCTGTTCCAGTAGATAGTAGGGACCACGCCATGGTGGCGACCAGTCTTCATACTCCTGCCAAGTGTATTTGTATCCCATCCCAAAAGTGGTGCCATGGTGCTTCAATTGTATTGGTTTGGAAATCCCCTGAAGATT
This sequence comes from Nicotiana knightiana, assembly GCA_005239525.1. Taxonomy (NCBI): domain Eukaryota; kingdom Viridiplantae; phylum Streptophyta; class Magnoliopsida; order Solanales; family Solanaceae; genus Nicotiana; species Nicotiana knightiana. The sequence goes on along the minus strand of ML398310.1, from coordinate 2,622 downwards.
TTTCCCGAGTCCCTTGCCAGGCTTGTATCCACTCCAGTTCAGTATGCTCTCGATCTTACTGTCCCACCATTTTTCTTTATCCACTGCATTGACCCGTTCAATGTGGTGGTAGGTTTCTCCACCCAACCTTCTTCTACTTTCAATCACGGGATGGTCTAGCGACCATAGATAGGGTTGCTTCCATCTCCGTGGATGATTACTTCCTGGTGGTTCCATTCAAATTTTACCACCTGATGCAATGTTGATGCTACAGCCCCGGTGGCATGTATCCATGACAAATGTCTGACCAGTTGAACCAGGTCCATCAGAGCACACATACTTGACCTGACGAGTTGTCACACAAACCTTATATGCATAGGAGATTAATGCGATTGTGAAGTATCAATGAACAAGAAGAGTATCTTCTAATGCGAAAAGGTTGCAAATTGATGAAAGAATAGAAGTCGAATTCATCAAGGACAGAAACGAAGGAAGGAAGTTGAGTTTGATAAGAACTTATTCTCCTAGGTAGAGTTGAACTGGAATTGGATGACAAGCTCAACGACTGACTCTATAAATACTTGATGTATTTCTGCTGAAAAAAGTGAACGCACAAGTGCAGAAGTGAATCAATATCTGAAAGAAAAATTCCCAGATATTTTGCAAGCAGAATTACTGTGCGATTCAAAGGCTACAGTTGAACTAGAAGAACCAATTTCATCAGATTGATTATTGAGTCTAGTTGATTGTAGTAGGAGCTTTAATATTGTATCTTTTCAGCTTTCATAGGAGCAATTGTAATAGGTACATATTGATCAAGTTAGAGTTAACTTGAGGTGTGTAGAAATTAGCTAGGGGCTAGTTACTATAAAGGGATTAGAGTTAATCCTTAGGATTACAAAAGATTTTATTTTGTAAGTCCATTTGGCTCAGAGTTTTTAGTGAAGAGTTGAGCAAGTCCTACTGAGGTGTAGGTTATGTTTTTTTCACCTTTTGAGCCATGTGTTTTCCACGTAAAAATCTATCTGTTTTTACTTTACTTCTTTTTATTATTCCGCAACAGTAGTAGTTGGAACACCAAGAAGAACCAGGTTCTTCTACTGAGACAGCACTCCAAAATTGGGTACCACACAAAGTAACTTATCTTCTTGTGTGGTATTGACGTCTAAAACATCAATTGGTATCAGAGCAGGTTATCCTTGAAAGGATAACACCTTGGAGAAGATCAAGATGAGTGCACCACCTGGAAATTGGGAAGGTCAATCAACCGCAAGGCCACCACTCTTCAATGGCCAGTACTACTCATGGTGGAAAAATAGGATGAAGGATCACCTAATTGGAGAAGACTATGAACTCTGGGACATAGTCACTGATATTCCTCTAGCTACCATGATGAAGACTAATGAAGGTATAGATGTACCAACGACAAGAGCTGATTGCACTGCTGAGGACCTAAAAAAATGGGAGAAGAATGCAAAGGACAAAAAGTGGCAGTATGTGGACTAGGTCCAGACGAGTACAGCAGAATCCAAAGCTACACCACTGCCAAAGAGATTTGGGACACCTTGCAAGTAGCCCATGAAGGAACACCTCAGGTAAAAAGGTCAAGAGGTACTCTACTATACTCTCAGTATGAAAACTTCACTATGAAAGAAGGAGAGACTATTCAAGAGATGTACACAAGGTTCACAACCTTGACTAATGAACTGAAGTCTCTTGGAAGAATCATTCTTGAAGAGGACAAGGTTGAGAAGATCCTAACAAGGGTCTTGCCTATTTCTTGGGAAAGCAAAATCACTGCTATCCAGGAATCTAAAAATATGGCAACCCTCAGATTGGATGAGCTAATTGGAAACCTCACTGCCTATGAACTGAGAAGGCAGACAATGAAGATGGATGGTCCAAAGAAGGAGAGGAGTCTAGCCCTAAGAATCACTGAGGGAGCAGATCTGGAAGATGATGAGATGGCCATGATCACCAAAGAATTCAGAAACTTTCTCATGAGGAAGAAAGGCATCTCTAGAGGAGGAAACTACAACAAAGCAAAGGCTCCAGAAAGACCAACGAACGAGGGATGATATAAATGTGGTAAGACTAACCATCTCATTAAAAATTGTCCTCAGTGGGAAGTAGAGTGGAAAAAGGAAAGATATGAGAGAAGGAATAGGTTCAACCCAAGACAAACACAACAAAGGCTAAGGTTGTTGCTTGGGGGGAAGGTTCAGATGAAGAATCAGAAAATGGGGAGACTGAAGATCAGGCGCTCATAAAAATTGGATAATCTGACAAGGAATCACATGAAGAACCAGAGGTAAGTATCTCTCATCTTAAAAATAAAGTAAAGTTCCTATCTAAGGAAAAACTCTCTGAGTTGCAACTTGATTTCATAGATGATTCTGAGGAAACAACCAAAGAGAAGGATCAACTATCTAAAGAATGTGCAATGCTAAAAGCAAAATGCATAAACCTAGAAATCAGAGTCAGTGAATCTGAAAAGAAAAACACTGACTTGTTTAACCAGGTTCATCCTCTTGAAATTGAGATTCTAGAACTAAAATCTAAAAACTTAAAGCTAAAGTCGGGATCAAGTAAAAAGGTTGTTGATCATTCTCATATCATGTTAGAAGAAAACATAGGAAAATT
>ML398309.1:0-15041 GCA_005239525.1 Nicotiana knightiana | reverse complement strand
AAGAAATTTGATTATGTATAAACTTCGAACAATACCTGTACCATCAACCAAAGACCTTGAACGCAAACTTCGAACAGAGGCCTCGGAAACACCTCGACGGACTGAGCTCAACTTAAGGGAACAACAACGATTAATGAAGGTGGAGTTGCTGTGTTTTTTGGAGTGTTCTTTCCTCCTTTCTTTTCAGAAATCCTCTCCTCTCTTTTCTTCTTTTTCCAGCTTTTTTCCCAGAATTCCTCTCTAGCTTTTTTCTCTCCCTTTTTTCCAGAAAAGTTTTTCCAGCCCCTTTCTCCTCCTCTCTTTTTTATTTTATAGCTTCCCCCCTCCCTAACTACATGTTCATGGGGATAAAGAGTGGGGATGTGGGGAAGATCATGGGTGTGGGATGTGTGATCATGGGTGTGAGGTGTGTGATCATGGGTGTAAGGTGTGTGATCATGGGTGTGGGGTGTGGGGGTGTATGCTGTGAGTGGGGTGGTGGATTTATTTTATTTTCCGTTTTTTTTTTTTTTTAATTTTCTTAAATAACCTATTAAGAGTAAGATAAAATTTAAAATATTAAGATTAGATATAACATTAGTATTTATAGCAAAAAATAGTATAGAATTTGAGTGTGGTCAAAAATAGTTGTTCACATATAAAACAACGAGAGACTCAAAAATCAGTAAGTAAGTAACATTTCTTCCATTATTTAGGAAATCTCCACCTCTGGGTTCGTCATTTAACAATTTATATCTCAAGCCAATGAGGAAATAATAATTATTATTAATTCCAAAGATTTATCCTGCGCAAATAATGCCAACGACGTATGGCCCGATCCAACATATAAATGTAAAATGTGCACTGCCAAGGGTCGAACGACGCGAACCATAGATGCATCTATTAACCTGCCGAGGCGATCGGCTCGCTCCCATGAGAGTAGTGGAAAATTTACTCCACTCTGTGAAGCGGTTGCACATAGATTTCTCAAGTTATTATAATATTCCTCAATTCTTTTCAAAAATGCATACTTCAAGTGAAAACTTTCAAATCTTGAAGTTCTCAATCAATTCTTTTCGAGGCAATTAATAAACACAATCAAATAACAGTATCAACAAGACATGGTGTAAACCTAAACTACCCGGACATAGGCATATAACACCATTCAATAATCCCTAATTAAACCAAACATATTTCACATAAGGGACTAAAGTAAAGAAGGCATATAACACCATTACCTTCATTTGGGTTCTTCTATTCTGGAACCAAAACTTCACCTGCTTGCTGTCCATAGACAGTTTCTTTCTAGGTTCTAGTCTTGCTTTTTCGGATAAAGAATACTTACCTAACTCAAACTCGTGAAAAATGTCTCTGAAATTGCCCAAAATCGAGGTCTAAAACTCTAAAAATAAACACAAATATCGGACTCCGGACATATATATTCTGTCTAGGTAAGTCGCATATGTGAGATGCGACTTGTCTCAAAATTTTCAAGCCAAAAACTGCTTTACCAGCCTTCATTCAATCGATCATAACTTTCTGTACAAATGTCCAAATGGTGAATGGTTTATCTGGAAACTAGAATCAAAAGACTACAACTTTCATGTTTTGATAATTTTCAGATTCCTTATAGATTGCGAGATATAAGCTTCCAAAGTCGGCTCCACGCATCAGAAATTTCTGGCAAACAACTTCTGCAACAGAAAATTCCAGCAGCCCCTTTTGTCCAAAATCCATTCCGTTAACGTTCTGAAATCCACTTGAGGTCCTCGGGACCTTAACCGATTATACCAACATGTCCTAAAATATGATACAAACTCGCTCTAGGCCTCAAATCACATCAAACAATGTCGAAATGATGAATCACACCCTAATTCAAGCTTAATGAACTTTAGAACTTCAAGCTTTTATATTTGATGCCGAAACCTATCAAATCACGTTCCTCAAATTTTACACACAAGTCACATTCGACATTACGGACCTGCTCCAACTTCCGAAATCAGAATCCGATCCCGATATAAAAAAGTCCACTTCCGGTCAAACTTCTCAAAAACCTTCCATTTTCTAACTTTCGCCAAATGACCCCAAAATGACCTACGGAACTCCAAACCCACTTCCGGACGCGCTCTCAATGACAGAATCACCATACGGAGCTATTCCCAGACTCAGAATCCCAAACGAACATCGATAACATTGAAATGTACCTCATCCCAAACTTATGAAATTCTTCCAAATTGCCAACCTCCACAATAGGCGTTGAAGCGCTCACAGGTCATCCAAAACCCGATCCGGACATATGCCTAAGTCCAAAATCATCATACGAACTTGTTGGAACCTTCAAATCCCAATTCCGAGGTCGTCTACTTAAAAATCACACTATAGTCAATTCCTCCAACTTAAGGCTTCCGAAATTGGAATTCTCTTCCCAAATCAACTCCGAACTTCTCTAAATTTAATTCCGACAATGCATACAAGTCATAATACCTGAAGTAAAGCTGCTCAAGGCCTTAAACTGCCGAACGACGCGCTAAAGCTCGAAACGACCGGTCGGTCATTACACTATTACTTCACCAATGTACATTATTATTATTCAATTTACCAGGCATATTGACCCACGAAAGGATCTCGAAATATACAGAGCTAATAATGATTATATCAAGATTAAGAGTATAAGCACATTTAATGGCTAGAGAGTTTATTTTATTAAGTCAGTATAAAATACTTATCTCTACTTGGTCCATTCAATACATATGAAATGTAATAGCACAAGAAGTTGGAATTAAACCATTCCCATAATTAAGACAAATTATATATAATCTTGTGCTACAATCGTCCATGATGGTTTGTCCAATTACATCATTAGATTGTGAACGTGATCTTTATACTCATAAGAACCGATGATTTAATCTTCCGTGTATAAGCTAAACTCTACACACTAAATCATATACTATATAAGTAAAGGACAGACGAATATATGATATATTTAACACCTTATTAAAATTGAATAAATAATTATTCTATAATAAATATTATATCCGAACCAAAATCTATGGTTAATAGTATATATCCCAACAATCTCCCACTTAGACTTTTAACCATGATAATTATTATAATATAATATGTCTAAATGCATGGTTAATACTATATACCCTAACAATCTCCCACTTAGACTCATAACCATGCATCTATAACTTTCACAGCTATTCTTTTGCACGACTATTAAAAGTCTCTACCAATTAGCTTTTGCTGAAAAGAATTTGCCAAGTTATTTTTAAATGCAATCTTTGTCTAGTAGTGATTTATCGTAACTAACTAGTTTGGTATTAAGCTCTTCCGGGATCTTGTTATGAAACTCTCCCAAAAGTACATACCAAACTATGATTTTCCTTACTATTCTCCCACTATGATGAAGTACTACTAATATTATCTTCATTACTTTACGGTATTAAAATATTAATGACTTCTTCCTGTAGGATTTTCTACTCAACATTACTCTCACTACTTGGAGGTAGTAAATTTCTTTTTTGTCTATTAACATTTCTCCCGCTAATTAAATGCAATGGAACGTCAATTCCAACATATAGAATTGTATGTTCTTGAGCGTTTGAACTTTCAGATGATTCATTTGTTATTTCTTTGCTTAGTTCCTGTTAAACTAGTTTACTTCTAGGAGCATAGTTTATTAAATAATCCTATTATAGAGAATTGGTATTTCTTCTAACAATTACCTTCTTTTCTTTAGGAAAATAAAATAAACCTCCTTTCGTTCCTTGATTTTATCACCATTCATCCTTGATTTTGTCTTATCTGTTTTCCCTTTCAGTATATATATTGGACAATTTCATATCCGAACTTACCGCAGACCAGACTTACGTTAAGTCCAGAGTTCTATGGGGTCCAAGATACTGACTTAGAAAGAAATAAAATCAGAATGTAATTGTAGTTTCTAAGACATATCCATAATGAAAAAAGAAATAAATCAGAATAACTCACCATTAACCTAAACATCTCCATAAGAGTATTATTTCTTCTCTTTACTACACCACTCTATTATGGAGTATCCAATGTAGAAATTTGAGATATAATCCTTTATTCTGATAGATAATCAATGAACTCTTCAGAGAAGTGCAAGACACCTACGATCAGATCGTAGCGATTTAATATATTCCCATGATGCTTCTCCGTATCAAGCCTTAAAATCCTTGAATTATTCAAAACATTCAGACTTACAATGCATCAAATAAATTTATTCTGAGTAATCATTTATGAACGTCATAAAATACTCAAAATCACCTCTTTCCTATTTGTTCATTAGACATCACACTTAAAAATGGATTAGTTGTAACTTATCACGACTCTGTTTCCTTCGGAGCAGATATGTCTCTTGGCCATATTTCCTTCTAAACAAGATCCATAAGTTGGTAGTGCCTCTACTTTCAATGATCCTTAGGTTCATCCTTGACCAACTTGAAATCCTATCCAAATTTAATATGACTTAGACAGAAGTGCACAGATAAATTTTACTCAATTTTGAAGAACGTTTTCTCTTATGAGGCAGACTAATATTGTTTTGTTCAGAAGAGATATTAATTCAAAAATAACAAGGTCATGTATCCATGTAATACAAGAGATAAAATGTTTAGCAAGCTCAATAACACAAGACTTATTCGAAAATAAATCAAATATCCATCTCTTATTTTGTCTAGAAACCATAATTAAATTCCTTCTAGCAAAAGGTACATATTTTGCATCCTTTAAATTAATGTCTCATCGCTATCAAAGGAAATTTTTGAAAAGTGATACAACAAACTATATGAAGTCATTATGGAGTTGAGATATGCAACATTAAATAGATCATAATAAGTCAATTAACACTGAATATCAGACTGCATTCAATACATATACATACATGCATCTTGAATAGGAAATTTTGAAGGGAAAAGAGTCATTCATGCAAAGTATATCATATAATGCAAGGATTATACAATCCAAAAAGAAATAGAACCAACTCATATGGAGAACAAACAATTATTTTAGTCAATTGTATATAACCATTTAATATGAAAATTTTAAACGCACTACACACATATATTCATGCACCTTGAATAGCAAATTTCGATGGGAAAAGAACTACTGGTGCAACATATACATGTAATGCTAGATTATTCACTCCAATTAATTAAAACAGACCCAACTCAGATGGAGAGTATACTGTTAATTTAAGTCAAGTGAACATCATAATTAATAACTCTATTTCCATTGATCCAACATGTATACTCAGATGGAGAGTAAGTACATGATATCAATAAGTAGTATTTCACCTAGTAAGCTTGCAATAAATTTATCTGATATGATGGAAGACCTAAAGTCGACGCGTAAATTCACACTCACTTGAAATTAATAGTGGGAGACCATAGAAATATATTCCTATCACCACTTAAACACGGTTGCATTATAATTACAATATTGATTCAACATATGAACTCAGGTGGAGAGTCAATACAGGTTATCAATGGCTAGTAATTATATTCTGTAAGTTCATAATAAATTTATCCGATATAGAGAAATACCTAAAATCGACGCATAAATTTATTATCTCACTATAAATAGATAGTGGTTGACCAAAGAGGTTAATTTCTATCACCATTTTAATCACAACCACTCTGTTTTCTCTGAGGAGTAGTTCCAAAATTCACAAAATGACAGTTTTAACATTTTTAGGAATTTAAAATATGACAAACATTCCAATCATATATCAATTCATGTTAAATAAACACGTGTCATCATGTTTCAGTTTTAACAAAAATAAGACTAATATAAAAGGAATGACTTTTCATATTCAAATCATATTTTTAATATTCCGGCAAACACCCAAAAAACTTGCATCTAAATGATTTCAACTTACTGAAATACGACGTAATTCACTACAACACAATGAGTGTTTCTTATCAGGTCATTTCCGATGGACCCAACAAATTTTAGGCCAATTGGAAATCATGAAATTCATGATGACCAAAACTACACCAAATTCAGATTAATTGGTTCATGCAAATTTAGAGATTAAATCAATGTGATTTGCATTCTTTCCATATATCATATCAAGCTAAATTATCATGTATAATCATGTTCCAGATTCAACACAAATAAAATTGATATACAAAGAATAGTTTTTCATAATTAAAACTCATTTAATCCGATAAATTGCTTAAAACCTCATCTATGTTATAAAACAATAAAATAAGAAGAAAAGTATTGCAAAGAAAAGTAGTGAGAGAGAATTCTTATTGATTTTGGATCAATTACAATGAAATAGTTCCCTCTATTTATAGGGAAAAAATTACTTCGCCACCAAGTAATAAACCCTAAAGTCTCTCTAAAATATATACATTCAAAGATAATGTGATTCGTTAAAACCTTAACTAAAATAAAATCCAGTGGGAAAAAAATTCTAGTAAAGGAAAAAGAGTACACATACCTAACAATACACCTTTTGGTTGCCTCGTTAAAAATCTTACAAGGAAAATCTAGTGGGACAAAATCTTGTAAGGGAAAAAGAGTGCAACGCGCATTAACTCCCCATGATGAGAGCATAAATTCACATCTTTTAGCCTTCACATCCCAATCTTGTGAACTAGCTTCTTGAAGGTTGACGTCGATAGAGATTTGGTGACTAAATCAGTCAGATTAACTCCAATGAATATGTTGCACCTTCAAAATTCTCCCTGTCACATTATCATGCTTATAGTTATAGCAAGATACAAATGTGCACAAATTAAACTTAGAATGTAGTTGTCACGACCCAAAATCCAATAAAGGTCGTGATGGCGCCGGACACCACCGTCAGGCAAGCCAACTCTAAATAGTCAATTAAATTCCCATTTTAGTAGTTAGAAATCATTTGTTTTCATTACATTAAAGAGTAAATAATGAACTTCCACAGAGTATACAAGATGTTTTTAACAAAATTCCAATAATGAATAAATCCCATAGTCATCCCAGAACCCGGTGTCACAAGTGCATGGGAAATTTCTAAAAAAATTTAAAATGTAATACAGTAACTGTCCGAAATACAGACTGGACAGAAGAGAAAATACAATACATCCGAGGGAGACTCTGTTGGCTGTGGATCGTTTCATAAGATGCAACTCACCTAAGTCCCCGTACCAACCACGCCACTGCGCCCACAAGGCCACTATCTATACATGTACCTGTACATAAAAAATGTACATCAGGTGTAGTATGAGTACAAAGACAATGTGTACTCAGTAAGTATCCCATCTAACCTCATAGAGGTAGTGACAAGAGGTCTACTTTGACACTTACTAGAGGTCAAGTAAATATTAATATATGTGACGCTAAGCATGGATGTCATAATTAAATAACAGGTAACACAGAAAGTGACAGCTTCTTTCATGAGTAAGTTTCAATTTCCGTCATTTCAGTTGAAAAATTATATTTCAAGGAAATTAAGCAGCTCAAATCACGGAAATTACCAAGCAGATAGCATGCGCAAATAATGCCGAGGTCATACGGCCTGATCCAACATAAATGTAAATTGTGCACTGCCGAAGGGTCGAACGACGCGAACCATAGATGCATCTATTTTCCCGCTCGCGAATCGTACATGTGACACGGTCCCCGCTCGCGAATCATACATGCGACACGGTCAAATATAAATATAAATTTATACCCCACTCGTGAATCAGACCTGCGACGTGGTTTAAAAAATAGATTTCTCAACTTATTAAAGTATTCTTCCATTTCCTTTCAAATGTGAAATTTCAGTGAAAACTTTCAAGATTTCCATTTTGGATAACAATTTTCGAATCCTTTCAAATTATTTAATAAGCATGCTCAATCTAGCTCCTTCTCAAAGCAAAAAATAAACACAATTCAAGTATAATAACAACAAAGCATGATGTGAGCCTAAAATTATCCGGACAGAGGCATAACTAGTAGCTACACACAGACTCTCGTCACCTCGTGCGTACGTAGACCCCCCACAAACAATAGCACATAAATAATCATTTCACCTATGGGGACAATTCCCTCTTACAAGGTTAGAGAGGAGACTTACCTCGCTTCGAAGTTCCATAACCGGCTTCCAAGCCCTTTCGATGACTCAAATTGATGTACAACGCCCCAAAACTAGTCAATAATTATGCAAACCCACAAATGTGTACTCAATTACTTATAACAATTCAATTTATAAAAATTTCTAACCCCAATCGAAAAGTCGATATAAATCACCCTCAGGCCCTCGTGCCCGGATTCCGAAATTTTTCGAAGATAAAGATCACCCATAACCTTATGAACCCAAATATACAATTTACTCTCAATTTCATGCCCAAAATCGTGGTCAAAATCCAAGAATACCAAATTCCTAGGTCTTCCTCAAAATCCCAAATTTCCATAAATTTTTATACTTTAATCCGTATTTAAATCATGTATTTAACTTGAAATGAGTGGGAACAACTTACCTTGTGATACTTGAAGAATATCTCCCCTTGAAGCTCTCCAAATCGCCCAAACCAAAAGAAAAATGGGAGAAAAATGGCCAATTCCCATTTTTAAAGAACTCTTTCCGCACCTGCGGTAACTTGACCGCTCTGTGGTTCCGCGGGTGCGGCCCCACAACCACATCTGCGGTCCTTCACCAGGCCCCCTTTTTCCGCTTATGCGCTTCTCCTTCCGCAGGTGCAGTCCCGCTTATGCAGAAAGATGACCACATCTACGGTCCAAGCCTAGCCCAGCCACTTCCGCTTCTGCGGCACCAAGGACGCTTCTGTGGCCTCGCACCTACGGCTCAAACCTCGCAGGTGCAGTTACACTAGAAGGTAATGTAACGATCCGGTCGGTCATTACGTAGAAATTGGTTATACTGTTCTTGATGTGTTAGAGTTGGTAGGCTCGGAATCAGAATGGTTGTGGTGAGAATTTAGCCATTTAGTCTTAAAAATAGCCTTAAAATGGAAAAAGTCAACTGAGGGTTGACTTATTGGTAAACGGCCTCGGAATGTGAATTTTATGGCCCGGATATCTTCGTTAGGTGGTTTGGGACTTAGGACTGTGTTCAGAATATTTTTGTGAGGAGCGGTGTAGAATTAGGCTTGAATTGGCGAAAGTTAGTTTTTGGTGATTTTCGGTCGGCAGTGGAAAATAGGCTATCAGAGTCGGAATGGAATTTCGGAAGTTTGAAACAGGTTCGTAATGTCATTTTGGATATGTCTGCAAAATTTCAGGTCAAGCGGAGTTGTTTTGGATAGTTTCGGCATCGTTGGAGGATTTTAGATATTTCAAAGTTCTTAGGCGTGAATTTGATGTGATTTTGGTGTTTTGATGTTGTTTTTAGTGTTTTGGTAGTGCAACTAAGTTTGAATGATCATATATGATATGTTCGTATATTTGGTTGGGGTCCCGAGGGGCTCGGGATTTATTTCGGGTGATTAACGGAAGTTTAAAAGTTGGTAAAATGCAGCTTCAGCTGCTGGTGCTGGTGTAACTGCACCTGCGAAAGTGTGACCACAGGTGCGGGCCTGTAGGAGCGAGAAAAGCTTTGCAGATGTGGAATTTGGGAGGCTCAACAGAGGATCGCAGGTTCAGGAGGAAGATCACACCTACGAAGTCGCAGGTGCGGAGAAGAAGTCGCAGGTGTGGATCCGCAGGTGCGCTTAAGTGGCCGCTGGTGCGGAACCACTATTCAGAAAGTATAAAAACCTGCCTTCGCGATTTTAACCCTCTTTTCACCATTGTTGTACGAGTTTCGAGGTTTTTGAGGGATTTTGAAGAGGGAAACGCTGGTTCATCATTGAGGTAAGGTTTTTGGACTTAATAACTCAATTATATGTGATTGGAGACCTTATATCAGTGTTTAATTCATGAAAATTTGTAGAAAAGCTGGGGTTAGGGCTTGAGATTATGAGACCTTTAGGGGTCGATTTGAGGGGTCAAACGAACTCCGATTTTAGCGTTCTTTATATGTACGGACTCGTGATATGATGAAGAACATTTTGGTATAAAATTTCTGAGTTCCAAGATGCGGGCCCGGGGGTCGGGTTTTGACAAATTTCGGGTTTTGAGCTAAATTTGGTACTATTCAATTGAAATTCATTCCTTAAGCATAATTTGATGATAAAAATCTGAACTTGGTAGATTTGGAGCACTCGGGAGTTGATTCAAGAGTCAAGTGTACTGCAGAATAGTATTTTAGCTGGTTTTGAGGTAAGTAACGTTTTCAAACTTGGTTCTGAGGGTTCGAAACCCCGAGCTAAATGATTTATGACTATAATTGAGGTGACGCACATGCCAAGTGACGGGCGCGCACCGAGTATTTGTGGCCTGGCTTATCCCATGGCACCGCTTAGTGTATTCCATGATGATATCTGTGCTTCTATTAATGTGGTAATTGTGAACATGTTAGAAATCATGTTAAGTATAAATGCCAGGCTTCACGCCGAAAATGTTGAGACCCGAGTGGTCGTATATTACTGTCTCATTTTGTGATTAATTGATTTCATATACTCAGTCCTGTTATAGCATATCACTTCATATCTCAGTCTCAGTATTGTTAATTATATGCATACTTATCATTGTTTCGGGCTGATGGATGCATCTGTGATCCATGCGAGTTAGACTAAAGAGTAATGACTGAGTGAGGTCGAGAGCTTGTTATTGAGACAGTTATGAGATTGCACTGCACACCGCAATGATATTAAATCATGCCTTTGTTGGCTTGATATGGCGCTTGGGCCACTAGGGCTCCTCCGGTGTCTTTACACCCCTAGTGAGCACATTGATGATGAGGGATGGATCTTACCTGGACATGGATCTTGTCCGAAGCTAATGTTATGTGAGGGATGGATTTTTCCCTGGGCATGGATCGTGTCCGAAGTGGATTTTATGTGAGGGATGGATCGTCACTGGACATGGATCTTGTCCGAGTGTTGTACTCCGGAGAGGGACTTTCTCTGTGGGGCTGGATTGGCCTTTTTCCTCAGTACGGAGTGACTACGGTCACTGGTGTTTATGCATATTCCCGGATGGAACTTCCCTGGCTTGAGAGGTATATATAGTACTGAGTGGACTTCTGTGGGAGAGTTGTGAGAACTATGTGCATTTTCACACTGTGATGTTGGCATGTAGAACATATGGAGGTATATCTAGTATATTCTGTTGTTATTTTCTGATAAACTGTGAACATGCCTAAATTTTCTACGCTGATGATTTAATCATTGAGGTCTAGTCCGTCACTACCTCTCAGCCATAGTTTGGGTTCGTTACTTCTGAGTTGGTGTACTCACGTTACCCCCTGCACCTTGTGTGCAGACCCAGGTACACCGGGAGCCGGTAGTAGATATTGAGCAGCTGTCAGAGTTTTTATTGGAGTTGTCGAGGTAGTAGCTGGCGATCGCGACCTCGCCTTTTCTTTCTTATTCTACCTGTTGTTCTTTTTTTTGCGACAATGTTGTCCATTTCTCATTTTCTTTGCCTTATGTTACAGTAGCTCATGACTGAGTGACACTGGATCCGGGGTTGGAAATTTTAAATTTTGTTTCAAATATTTTTTTTAAACTTCAAACTCTTAGTATTATCAATAAATTCGTTTAAAAATCGCATTTTTACTGGAAATTGAATTTAGCTTAGAAATAAAGTGGCGACTTGCTTGGTTCCACGACAGGCGCCATCACGACTCTGCAATTGGGTCGTGACAAGATGGTATTAGAGTGCTAGGTTAAATAGGTCTCACCAGTCATGAGCAGGTTTAGCAGAGTCTTGCGGATCGGTACAGAGACGTTTGTACTTATATTCGAGAGGTTGCAGAACCTTTAGGAAAAATCTCACATTCTTGAACTTTTCACGTGCGAATCCATTGATTCAACCTGAAGCGTAATTATTTGAACTCTTTTCATGTATTCGAACGCATACGTGAGTGCTCGGTATCAACTGTGCATCGATGGCTTGTGACTTCCATGAATGGGATGTGGTTTTAGCATGTTTGGGGCCAGTCTGGAGGACTTGAGGCCGGATTTTCGTCTGTGGCTTGAGTGCCTAGATTTCATTTGTGTGAGCACATGTAATTGGGGACTTATATGTCCGTTGGTGTCCTTATTGACGAGAACTGGTGACTAGATGACTATGTGGTGAGTGTGATTTGAGGGTGAGATGTGTTTATATTGCTTGATTGTGACTAAAATGGATTGGTTGGATATGTAGCGAGAACCGTTGAGTGTTTGATTTCTGTCTGGAGTTGGCATATGGCCTCGAGTCGTGAGTGTATGGGAAGACCTCTTATGTTTTTTTGTAGCAAGTTCTCTTTTATCAGTAATTGATATATGTTGCAATTTGAGTTTAGATCACGTGTGGGAGTTGGCACGACTATTGCAATGGTGAATGCGAGGTTGGAGATGATTTGGGATGTTTAATGGCTTGAGTTATGTATGAGCTTATGAAGGATTTAGTTGAATCCCACTTCGGTATTGTGGCAGTGATAGCGTATGGGCATTGTGAGTTACTGTTTGTTTTGATATATGGCTGATGTTTTATACGTCAATACCACACAAGAGAGGGGGTGATTTGTGTGGTGTCTATTTTTCGAGTGCAGTCTTTATAGAAGAACCTGGTTCTTCTTGGTGTTCCAACTTCTACAGTTTGCGGAAAAGTAATTGCAGAATTTAAAGAACACACCAATTTTTACGTGGAAAACACCCGGCTCAAAATGTGAAAAAACCACGACCTACTACTCAGTAGGATTTTCTCCAAATACTTCACTACACCAATGAGCCAAACAACATTTACAAAATAAGCTCTTTTGTAAACCTAAGGATTAACTCTAACCCTTTGTGGCAAACTAGCCTCTAGTTATTTGCGATAAACTTCAAGTTAACTATAACTTGAACACCTAGTACCTATTACAATTGCTTCTAGATAAAGCTGAAAGGTACAATTTGTTATCTCCTACTACAAATAAACTAGACTAAAAGACAACAGATGGAACTACTTCTTCTAGCCGGTTCAAGTAGCTCCAGATTCGCACTCTCCAATTTGGCTCGAACTGCTTGCAAAATTTCTTCACGAATTTTGCTCTCAATTCTTGATAAATTTCTGCTTTTGCAAGTCTATATACAATAAGAACAATCTGTAATTTATAGGAGTTAGTAGATAAGGAATTAACTAGAATGCTAATGCAACTCTTCCTTGGTAGAAGAGTTCTAGTCAAACTCAACTCCTAAATCTGTTCTTATCTTATATTCTGTTCTTATTGAATAAGGAGTCCTTCTCCAATTTCATTTTTTTAATCTTTTCGATTAGAAGATATCTCAATTTTAACAGAATATATTTATCTCATGCATGTTCATCTCATGTGCCTTTGACTCTGCTGGTCTATGTCACCTGTGATGGACCTGGTTCATCTCGGAGGTCCTTTGTCAATCTTCAAAACTATTTCCTTTCTTGGGCCAACAAATTCCCCCTTTTTGATGATGACAAACATTATGCTTCAGGCCTGTTTTAGCTTACTCCAACATTGGTACATATAAGAGTATTAAGCATTTATCACAAAGAACCAGGTTCATTAGGTTATAAATATCACATGTTCAGAGCACAACCTATCTTCCCCCTTTTGGCATCATCGAAAAGTTGCAAATTTAATTGTGTGAATCCCAGATTTTTAACACTTACTCATGGCCACTTGGGAAACTGCATATGCAATCATGGATTAATCATCAATAATCAACTAAGAATTCAAACTATAAAAAAATAGATATACTGAATCAGAGCAAAAAACATCATATTTCATTGATAGAGAGAATACGATTCTGCTACAATCCACAAAATGAAACAAAAATAATTAAAACATGAGCAACAACCAAAAAATTCTGAATCTGGGTCACTGAAAG
Source organism: Nicotiana knightiana (assembly GCA_005239525.1). NCBI lineage: Eukaryota > Viridiplantae > Streptophyta > Magnoliopsida > Solanales > Solanaceae > Nicotiana > Nicotiana knightiana. Next base: position 1,167 of record ML398309.1, on the reverse strand, counting down.
TTCTAGGCAGGCTAGGAAATTAAGGCTTGGAAAAACTGCAGGCCTGGTTCATTTAGCCGAGATAGATGGTTCAGCAGACTTAGAAACAGATGAAGACTTCTTTGAGGAAGTCTTGACTTTCTTGGGCTTAGGGGTTTGAACCTCTACCTCTGCCAATTTTTCACTTTAATGGACCAGGTCCATCTCATCCACTTCAACAGCCTCAATAGGCTCAACAACCTTTTCTTTCCCTTTTTCCACTCTTTTCTTCTTACTCTCCTCTAAAGCTCTCTTCAACTCGTCCTCACTTTGCTTTACCTTGCTCCTTGTAGTTCTTCCTCTTGGAAGAGAAATATTAGAAGTCTTAGAAGGAGCAACTTTTCTTTTCTTACTTTCTTTTGTTGTTCCAAACGTTTGAGCTTTAGGAGTTCTTTTCTTCTTTGGATTGTAATTATCGCCTAACATTTTCAGCAGATCCGCCAGAGTTTCCTAAGTAGATGAACCAAGTTCATCTGTACCTTTCCTAAATTTACTAACCCTTCATCGGTTTCTCATGATTCACTTCCCCCTACGTTCTTGCTACTTTCTTCCTCCTTTTCTGGCTCAGCTCCACAAATAGCCATTCTAACAGATTCAGAGGTGGGTGAAGAATCAACCACTTCTTTCCCTTTTCCTTTTCTCATTACTCCGTACTCCCTCACTCTCATTTTTTTAAAATTTTTTACCACCTATTCTTATTGTTNAAAATTTGGGAATGGTTTTGTAAGGGAGGGGATGTCTTGAATGAACTTTTAGTTTTGAATTGACGGTTAAGGCTTCCCTAGAATTTAGGTATTTTAATTTGGTGAGGATTCTTGTTGAAACAGAACTGGTTCAAAGTCAAATAAATAGGCTTTGAAAAGATTTTGAGTTTGGGCAGAGTTCTGCTCATGATTTAATTATTAGTATTTCAAAGTGTGCAGAGTGTAGAACACATACCTCACCTTTCAGATGAACTAGCATGATGAACCAGGTTCATCATTTCAGAATCCTCTTTATCAAGCCTCAATTTGCAAAGATAGAAAAAATTTCATCTGTGATTAGTGAGTCATATCAAAACATGGCATAAGAGTATACGTTTTACAATATGAGACTGAGCAATTGTTAATCTGATTATTTACACCTGTTTCAGACTTTTCTAGCCAAATT
>MDKJ01021014.1:0-12257 GCA_005239525.1 Nicotiana knightiana | reverse complement strand
ACTCACTGAAAAAATCGAGAATTTCATTCTGAATACTGCATTCTACTTCGCAGTCTCTCTCTCCCTCAAATTCGTAAGTGTAAGTTTGCTCCGTTCTTTGAGTTTGTTGGTATCCTGCAGTTTGTATTGCCACTGTTGCAGGAAGGTTATTCCGTTTCATCCTGGGAGGATTTAATCCATTACCTTGGCAACTTGTGAGGGAGTTAAAATTCCTTAAGGACACACAAGGAAATTGTGGACTCGGAATATTTCTTATCGTTTATATATTTTCTGTTTCTTCTAAAGTTCTTCTGATTTTCTAGTTTTAACACAGAGGCGATAACATGCTCCAACCTCCAGTATATTATGCCGGAACATTCTGTGTGTTGGAGTTCCAATACAATATGCTGGAAGTTCATATACGGGTGTATCAATCTCCAGTATATTATGCTGGAATTTTCCATGTTGAAGCAAAATAATAGCTATTTTTCAATAACTTTACAAACGCTGGCTATTTTTCAATTACCAATTCAAAAACTGGCTAACCCATACTATTTTTACTCGAATTTGAATTAGTCGAATCAGTATAATTCAAAAGGTTTTAAAAAACATACATGCAATGAAATTTTCAGATATTCGTTTAAGAAAGAAGGATTCATCCTACGCACAAAAGGAAAAGTAAAGAGAGAATTTTCTCTTTAAGGACTTGCCAATATTATCACCTCTTGCCATTTACTAGAAATACCATTTCAAGAATGGCCTTTTGTTTAAAAATGCATATATTTGCATTAAGGAAAGAGAAAAAAGAAATATTCTAAACTTTATCATGAAACAAAATATCTTGGAAAAGAATATGCTATTCATCGCGATGCTTTCAAGAAGCTCAATCCTCTAAATTAAGCTGAAATAATTAGATTAATAATTTGTCTGAGGTTCGATCGTTTTGATTTCTTCTTACTCACCCCAGATATGTATGTTGGGAGTATCCAACCCATGATCCTTTTGTGTCGAAGGGAAGAAAGAAAGAAGACGAACATGAATACCAAAAAAAAATTCCTTCTAATTTTTTTCTTAAGCAAATTTTTATATATGTGGGTGATTGTTACCGTCAAAAAGATCCTTTATTTTAAAAATACAACATGAAGAATATGACAAAAGGCATATGTCCCAACTTCCATATTTATTCAATCGGCAATCACGATATTCTTTTCTTTTTTATGGTTTTCGGGGCCTTTAATGTTGACATGTTACATGTTAAAAGCTAAAACTAGTCCAAGAAGATGACATTTCTTTTGTCCTTTAATTATGGTGTGTTTTGTGTATTTTGACCTTGACGCTCATTATTGATACTTTATATATATATATATATATATATATATGATACTGTATAACCGCTAAAAAATAATAGCCGATAAAATGTATCAAATTTGTATATTTTTGTGTATATATATATCTGGTATGTTATTTACAAAAATTATATAAGTTTTATATATTTTTTCGGTCATCAAATTTAAATCTTCACGGGCTAAAGTAATAATATCCCAAAGTTATACATGTATACATCGTTAAAATTATTTTTACAATATAATTGTACCTTAATCTGTGATGACAGGTTAATTATTACTTTGTCAAATTAATAATTAAAAAAATTAGATGAAAATGAGCCGCTAACCACATGTATTAGATAATCAAAGGTAATCAGTAAAAGTTTATTTGTGCCTGATATATTTACCAAATCAATAAATAAATGATATGTATTTGTACATATAAGCTTCTCTCTTTCAATTATAGTTAATATATTAGTATATTCTTACTTTATTAAATCGTTTAATTAGTGGTAAGTGAATATGATCTTTTGTAAATACTAAATACCACGTGTGATTAAATTTTACCTATGAATAATAACCTCAATATCCGTATTAGTCAAAAAGTTCATATCAAAACAATCTATCACTACTAAAATAATGTCTTTGATTGGAAGAGTATAAATTCTTGTAATCAATATAATTTTATTTTAAGATAAACTAACCATTAATTAAAATAATAGCACAACTGGACTAAGTGTGGAAAGAATCTATCTTACCAAAATGGCACTTCCTTTGGCTTTGGCTTCTCTTCCTCGTATATTTGATTAAATTATTAGATTTGTATCGAAGATTGAATAATTTTAGCTTTATATAAAGGTATAAATGCAATCTTTTTTAGGAAAATAATATTATTATTGGCAACTTACATCACTGAATATTGTCCAAACAAGGTTGAAGATTCATCTATATCTAAATGATATTAAATTGTGATTATTTTGATTTGGAGAGATTTTAGTGATGCAAATCATAAAAAAAGTAGTAAATATTTCTGAAGTTAAAAAAGTAAACTTTCGCTGTGCAGACAATATTAACTACTAGTAATTAAGTAAGATATTAATAGAAAAATATGGAAAATAGTTTGTTTCTCAATGATACTGCGAAAAGAATATGACCTACTCCCTTACGCTACAAGATAAGTGTATTTCATATGAATTTATTACATATTTTGATTTCGGGGTAAATTAAATGATTCTCTACGTGCAATTAATGTGTTCTTATCTTTAACTGAATAATTTTGTAAACGTAAAAAATGTTCATTTGTCTCCTATCCCTATTTGTAATGTAATTAATTTATGCGTTTGAGTTCTAAACACTACTAAAAAAACACTGTAAAAAAGCATCTAGCATAACCGACTGAAATCGAATAAAAATCGATCGGAATCGAACAAAAATCGATCGATTACCGACCATTTTCAACTCGTCGAAAAGAATGGCCGCAATAGGGTGGCGACCGCAGTCAATTGATATTAACGACCGAAGCCTGTCGGTATTTGTCACTGCACTTTGACCAAGTTATCTGACACAAAATAATCATACCGACCGAAGTTGATCGGTATTTTTGAAAATAATTTTAATTATTTTTAAATTAGCGACCGACGTCAGTCGAAATTGTAATTATTAGGTATTTGTTTTTAAAATTGTTCAATTCTGATTGATTTCGGTCGGAGTGATTAAAATATTTAAATGTAAAATAAAAAATTCTGAACGCAGTCGGTCGGAATTGTTAAATTATTTAATATTTAAAAGTCGGTCGGTAAGTATAAATTTCTAGGAAATCAAATGAACATTTCCGACCGACTTGGGTCGGTAGGCGGTCGATTTTGTGGATATTTTTTTGGCAGAATACAGTTGTTATATAGTTGCACCACTTGCCAACAACCAATCACCTATAATGGCAGCATTACATTGCTGCCATTCAACCAATAACAACAACAATAACAACTATCAAAACTATATTATTAACAAAACATCATCTCCATCTCCACTAAACTATATTAACAAAACATAATACTCATAACAAAACGTTTCACAAGTTAAAAGTTCAAACATCATTCAATGAGTGTTTTGTATTGCATCACCTCCGTCTTCACTACTAGAAGCTTTATCGTTGACATAGTTCGAAGGATCACGACGAGAAGAACTAGCATCTGGGGAAGGCTCACGAGACCGGGGAATGGGAAAAGCACCACTAGCTAGAAGATTGGCTAGCTGACCTTAAAGAAGATTAAATTGTTGGTCCCTATTTTCTAGCTGAACTTGAAGGGTATCAAATTGTCTAGCTCTCTTCTGTTCTCTAGCCTTTGTCTCTTCAAGCTCTGTTGTCAGCTTTGCGATCTTTTTCTCCATATATAAGATAGTCGACCTATCAATTGTCTCGTCTTGTCAGAAGTCCCTATACCTTGCAATCCAGACCTATAGCGCCGAAATGATCTCTCTGGAAGGTCGTCTGCTATCCCCTTTTTAGGACCACCGACAACATCCAACCATATCTTCTACGCTTCTTCGTCTAAAACGCGTGGTCGCTCGCCTTGCTCATTCGGTGGCAATCTCTGAGTGTACTTCTCCACATTAATCTTGTAGTGAACCTTTATTTAGAAGATAGAAAATTATTAACTATATAATATTATAAACATTAATTTCAAGTTATAGTAGTTATGAAACTTACATATGTAGTCTCCGCCCAGTCCTCGACCCATCTAGTTGGATTTCTCGGTGCCTTCTTCTTCCGGATGTGAGTCCCCATGAAGAACTCATCATGAGTCATCTTCCTCCATATTTTTTTTCCTACAAATATAATAAAACATGTTAAATAAATTAAAATATATAAATATAGTTTGATATATATAGAATTAAATATGTTAAGGAATTAGCAGTAGTCTCCTCGTAGTCCACATTCTCCTTGCACCTACACATTGCAAGGAGCCACCCTTCTCAGATGCCCGGGCCTTCTTTCCATGTTCACTCTTCTTCTCAAATTCCTTAGTGGTCCACTGCCTCAGCAGATCCTCACATATGTGCGGTAGGACCCATGAAGCCTTCTTATTCTTCTTCCTAGCACAATAAAAGGAATCAGATAGTGTCTTATGGCATTTCTGTAACGACCCGGTAGATCGTTTGAGAGTTAGCGCCACGATCCCCTAATAATCGCTTCTCCCATCTCTATTTATGTTATTGGAACTTGTCGGAGCATTGAGTGGTAAAATCCGGAGTGATTTTGGAAACATAGTCCTTTAATGTGAATTTTAGCTTTAGAAATTGGACCGTAGCTAGAACAGTGTGAAGACGGATTCCTAATGGAATTCCATCGACTCCGTTAGCTCCATTAAGTTATTTCAGGGTTAGAAGCGTGTTCAGAATGTGTGTTCGAGGTCGGTTGTAGATTTAGGCTTGAATTGGCGAAAATTAGAATTTTGGCGATTTCGGCCGATAGGTGAAATTTTGATATCGGACTCAGAATGGAATTCTGAAAGCGACAGCAGGCCCGTAATGTCATTTATGACCGGTGTGCAAAATTTGAGGTCATTCGGATGAGTTTTGACATGTTTCGGCATCGAATGTGAATTTTAGAAATTTCATAAGTTCTTAGGTTTGAATCTATGCATATTTGATGATTTTGATGTTATGAGACGTGTTTTTAAGGTTCGACCAAGTTTGAATGAGGTATTAGGGTTGGTTGGTAGTTTTGTTTGGTGTCTCGGGGGCCTCGGGTGTTCAACGGGTATATTTTTGGTTTAGTCTTCAGTTGTTTTTCAGGTTTTAGAGCAGCATGTAATTACTCAGTGCGATTGCGTGTTGTGGACCGCGATCGCGTAGAACATATTTGGAAACCGTTATTTTGGGTCAGTGTGATCGCATCAGGGGAGTCATGACCGCCTAAGGTCAGTTGGGCCGGGCAGGGAGTAGCCTTACTCTGTGCGTTCGCGTGGGCCTAGATGCGGACGCACAGGGGCCATCCCAGTATTGTCCGCGATCGCAGGTACTACTGTGCGACCGCACAGTGTCCACTTTAAGGAGTGAGGTTTACCCTATGCGATCGCATCCTTAAGTCCGCGATCGCACTTCACAACTTAGGCCTGGGCAGAATATTAAACCCATTTCGAGGGTTTAAGCCTATTTTCACCATTTTCGAATTTTGGAGCTCGGGAAGGGCGATTTTTGAAGACCTTTGCACCTGGGTAATTTGGGTAAGTGATTTCCATCCATTGTAGATCAAATTCCATGATTCCAATCTTAATTTCAACCTTTAATTTCGAAATTTGTGGGTAGACAATGGAAAAAATGAGATGAACTTCATAGACCAAATTGTTGAGTTTTGATTGGGTGTTTGACCTCTGATTCTGGAGATTCTTACATGGTTAGACTCGTAAGTGAATGGGGGTTCGGAAAATGTGATTTTTACCCGATTCCGAGACGTGGTCTCGTGGGACTTTTTGGGCGAATTTATTAGCTTCGAATTAATTAGCTATTTTGATTCCTTAAAGTGTTATTTACATTATGTAATCGAATTTACTAGATTTGGGCCATCCGGAGTTAGATACTCGTGGCAAGAGCATGGTATTGAGTTGATTAGCGCAGTCAAGGTAAGTGGCTTGCCTAATTCTGTGTTGGGGACTTCCCCTTAGGCAGTTTTATTCTGATTTTGTTACGTGGACGCCGTGTACGTGAGGTGACGAGTGCGTACACGGGTCATTGTTGCTAAAATCCTATTTTTACTTCCATGAAATCATTCATTTTCATTCATATATTACTGTTTCCTGTCTTAACTAAGTAGTTAGCTTAAGAGTAAGCATGCCTACCTGTCCTTACTTGATTTCCGCTTATTTGCTACTAGTCGCACCATGCTTAGGTAGCTTTACTCTATTCTTGCCTGTTGTTTTCCTGGATTGTTTAATTAAGCCATATCCGACATACTTCTGTTTTGCATATTTAAATTGGGACTACGGGCCGAGATTCGGGAGCTTTCCCACTGTACTGCATTTCATATTTAAATTGGGACTACGGACTTAGATCTGGGAGCTTTCCCCTGTACTGAAATGCACATTTAAATTGGGACTACGGACAGAGATGTGAGAGCTTTCCTCCTGTACTGCATAGCATATTTAAATTGGGACTACAGACTGAGAATCGGTAGCTTTCCCCTTGTACTGCATTGCACATTTACTGTTAAGATATATGTTGTGCTGAGCCGAGAGCTCTCTGTTTGTTATAATTTCTCCCAGTTTCCATTAATCCTGTTTATCATTGCTCATCTATGTTTTCACTGTTTTATATTTATATTGACTTGTTTTAAAAATTCAGTAGAGCCTCAACCTGACCTCGTCACTACTTGACTGGGGTTAGGCTTGGCACTTACGGAGTACCAAATGTGGAGTACTCACGCCCTTTCCTGCGCATGTTTTCCCCATGTGCAGATAGGTACCAGCACCCAGTATCGTGGCTAGGAGTTGTGCTAGCAGCTGCCAGGATACCGCGAGGTAATTCTGCCGCATCCGCAGAATCCTACGAGTCCCCTTTCTACTCTAGTATAGGCATAGATGACTTATGTATTTTCCACTATTTCATTGTATAGAGCTACATTTAGTACAGAGCGTGTGATTATCGTGACATTCCGGGTTTTGGAAAGTGAAAGTGTACATGATGAGCAGTTATGTTACATCTTCTTGAGTTCTTTTCTGTCTTTATTTTATTGATTCTATGATTTTTCGTAAATTTTAGGCTTACCTAGTCGTAGAGAATAGGTGCCGTCACGGTATCTTTCGGAGGTCAAAACGGGTTGTGACAATTTCAACACAAAATTTGCAGGAATGCACTATTATGCCGGTCCTCCTAGGAACACTTAGTCTGCAAATGAAGTGTGTAACGTTTGATGAAAATATTGATAATATAATGCTTAAATAGATCAGACTTGTATTAAAATCTTAAATTGATTGAAGATCTGCTCCACGAGCTCCGGTGGAAAGTCACTCCAAGTGACATAGGGTGCATCATACAACCAGCCAAGAGCTTCAGTGATTATCTTTGTAATCCTACGATTTGGTATGAACTTGGAACATAACAATTACATTAAATAAATAAGACTAGCTATTATGATTCAATAAAATTAAAAAAGTAAATAAATAAATCTTACCCATTGCCCTCAGGCCTGATGATCATCCTATGATAACCGCACTTCCTATGTATCATCTTCCTCCGATAATCTAAAGCGTGCGCAGAAGGGGAGTCTTCTGGCTCAACGCTATTAGTATAAGTATACATATGGTGTTGTTGCTAAAACTTAAGTATTAACATAACACTACATTTTACAGAACTATACACTTTATTTTAAAACGTGTTATATTAAGTTTTAATTGAATATAATTGAATTTTCAATTGATCACCTGATGAAGTATCCGAGCAAAGTACTAATAAGGTGATCGAGAATAAAACATTCAAAACTCTCTCTCTCTCTCTATCTGTGTGTGTGTGTGTGTGTGTGTGTGTGTGTGTGTGTGTGTATAGTTCTTATTTTCCGTATAGAGACGTCTCTGAGGGCAACTCAGCCTCAATACATGAGCAGCCGGACTTGCTCTCGGACTGTAGAAACCAAGGCAGGTGCATGTCTGGACAACTCACTGAATTTGACAACATAATCTGCTTAAAACTCTTAATTGCTCATATGTGTACCAAAGTCTTGATTTGAAATTTCTTGTTATTGATAATCTATAAAGATGCTTGAAAGTGAAAGGAGTGGGTTGAAGAGGTAAAGTGTGGCCACCGTGCCGATAATGAAAGTTGTGTGCATGTGGGTTGTTAAATATATGTTGATATTGTAATAATCAAATAATCTAATAATAATTGACCTTGGGAGAGAAAAAATAAATTCAAATTTCGACTGATTTCGGTCATTATACTTATTAAATTTATTTTAGTACATAATATGCAAGTATGGCCAGGTCTTGGTCAAAGATTGACCAATTTCCGATTGACATGGTTCGAAATTTTAATATGTGTCAGACGTCTTTGTTATTGGATCACTATTTCCGACCGGTGGTGGTCGGTATGTTTGTGTGGAAATTTTTCTTTGACTTTTGTGACTAATTACTTATTTTCAATCGATTTAGGTTGATTTTTCTTCCGACCAATTTCGGTCGGTATTCTGTGGACGGTATTTTATAGTTTTCTAGTAGTGAAAATTTACTACAACCCATTTGATTTATTCATTCGAAATTAATTACTGTATCGGTACTTATAAATAAACCAGCATATTTGCTGATGTGCTTTTAAAAATCTTTCCTTTTCTCTTCTTTTATCCGATTCCTTTTTTGTTTCCCTCTTTTATCCAGCATTTTTGATAAGTAGGAATTGGACCAAAAAACGTTACAAAAAATGTGATCATTTGCACAAGAAGTTGTTTTCTAGAACACTATTTAAATTCTGTTCCTATTGTGAAAGAATGTCATTCCACTATAGAAGAGGGGCTACTTAATTGGTTGTTCCGAATAACATTTAAACAATTTTACACTAATTATAAAAAATTACAGATTATCAGAAAACAAGAAAAATGAAGTTGATCAAAAAGAAAGAATTCGTGATCTTTAGTGTAGAAGAGTAGAAGCGCGACCTCATTATTTACCAAGTTTCGAACTATTTGTCACTAGAGGCAGGATTTAATCTACATAGGTTCAATTTTTAAGTTTCTAGCATTGAACTCAATAATTTTTTTAAACTTAGGATCATATCTACTATTTATTGTAATTTAATGATCTTTCGCACAAATTTATACTTCACGTTGAAACTACTAGCTAGATTCAGATGAACCCCGATATCACAAAACAATATCTATCCTTATGCGCCACTAACCCTCAAAGATTTATTCGTTATAAGAAAAATTTGATCAAAGATAAGCAACAGATAAGAAGTTATAATGTTATCGTCATTAATTTTTATGGCAGCAACAAAGACAATGGCCAGTTTTCAAGACACATTAATTTGCAAGTCTTAAATTCTGTAATATGAACGGACCATGATCCAGTGCCAACAACCCAACTTTAACATTTGTTGAAAATTTTAGTAACTTTTATATAGAACTATATACGCTATATGAAAATGCAGGATTTGATTGAACCCGTAACAAACATGACATTTGCGTCTGGTTATAAGCAAAGGTACTAGATAAGAGTTGATAGCAGTGGCGGATCCAGAGTGTTATTACTGGGTTTTTCGGAACTCAGTTCTTTTGCATAGGCACTGTATTTCTATTAAAAAATCCTCTAAATATTTATAAATATCTAATTATAAACTCAGTTATTATTGTATTTGAAATTACGGTAAAAACTCATAAACTTCAAATCTTAAATCCGCCTTTGATGGAGAGAAAGAGGTCACAAAGAAACTTAAATGGGGAAGTGTGTGTTCCTGCAGCTTCTTTCCGAGTGCCATTTTATTCAAACTTTAAAGCAATGGCAACAGATCTAGTTGCAGTACTGCCATTTACAAAACTAACTGCCACAAAAATAGTTTTATATAGTAAAGTAGGTACTCTTTTTGAGATATGTGGAAGATAAGATGCGGGTGTGAAAGGTTGGCTGTGGAGGGTATAAGAAGATATAAAGGTAGGCCGAAAAATTATTGGGGTGAAGTGATTACGCAAGACATGAAGATGCTCCAGTTTACCGAGGACATGACTATTGATCGGAAAGTGTGAAAGTTGAGAATTTGGGTAAAAGATTAGGTGGCCAAGTGGTTTCTTGTTCTTACGAGTAGCATTAGTACATACTCTCATATGTCTTTTTAGTCTTAGATTTTTATTATTGCATGTTGTTGCTTTCATTTTGGTCATCTTATTATCTTTTTGCTATCCATGCTTCTTTTCTATCGCTCCTCACTATTGTTTCTAGCTGTTTTTTTTATGTTTATGTTTCGATGAGTCGAGGGTCTATTGAAAATAACTTTTTTATTTAGGTCTGCATACATCCACTTTCTCCAAATCTTAATATGTGAGATTACACTACGTTTGTTGTTGTTGGTGGTGTAAGGCGAAATTTTTAAAATCAAATTTGTGTATAAAAATAAAACCAAAAGGTGTAATTTTACCTCTATAGTGCGCTGTAAAAAAGGTAAAGAATAAAGAGAAAAGGTAAAGAATAAAGAAAAAAGGTAAAGAATGTGTGAGATTACACTGAATTTTTTCCTTTTGGTCTTTTCTTTTTTTCCAGAAATTGCAGAAACTTTTATTAACTCAGGTGACTTAAACTGTCCTGAAAATGCTTTCTATTTATTCCATTTGATGATTAGAGTAAAATCACATTTAAGTTGGAATAAAACAATAAGTCATACTTTAAGGTATTTATATTTCCTATAAAATATGCAAGTCGTCTGCATATTTATATGAATTTTACTAATCTACTACTATATGATTGTAGTAGGCTATATGTCACGACCCAAATTCTCAACCTTAGGGATCGTGATGGCGCCTAACATCACATTTGTCAGGCAAGCCAATGTTAGAATTTGATTAGCTATTTTCCTTTGGATATATAATTAAACACAATAAGATAATTTAAAGTAAATTAAATCTAATGATTTCCAACTAATAACTTCATATATAAGAAATGATAAACGAATAAATAAACCGAGCCACGAACTAAAAATATATATAACTCTAAGACTACTCGAGGGTCTGGTGTCACAATTCACGAACTTCTAAGAATACTACAAATAATAGGTTGAAAGAAATAATATATCTATTTTGGGTGAAATAAAACAGTCTCTATAAAACTAGGAGAAGACTCCAGGAATCTGCGAACGCCGGCAGATATACCTCGTGTCTCCAAATGATGAATGGCCGCTACTAAAGTCTCTAACGCTGGACGATACCTGGATCTGCACAAAAGAGTGCAGAGTGTAGTATCTGTGATGACCCAAAAGGTCATCCCGTGTAATTTTAGTTAAATATGTGTTTCGAGAAAGTGAAAACCTCCTTAGATCTCACCTCAATTTATGTGCGCATCCCGGGCATATAGCCGGGAAGCCGTTATGTGAAAAATTGATAAAAATGATATTTTTGTGTTGAAATTTGAATAAAGTTGACTTTGATCAACATTTTTGGTAAACGGATCTGGATCCGTGATTTGACAGTCCCGGAGGGTCCGTATGAAAATATGGGACTTGGGTGTATGCCCGGAATCGAATTCCGAGGTTCCAGGTCCGAGAAATGATTTTTTTGAAGAAAATTATTTTCTAAAAAATATAAAGGTTTTTGAAAATGAGATTTGATGTGTAACCTATGATACCGGGCCCGTATTATGGTTCCGGAGCCTGGAACAGGTTCAATATGTTTTATATGTGTTATCTGTGAAATTTGGTATGAAACGGACTTAGTTTGACGTGATTCGGATCGAAAATGAAAAATTTAGAAGTTTTGGAAGTTTAAAAGAGTTTCATTGATTTTGAGGTTTAATTCGATATTTATGATGTTATTTTGGTGTTTTAATTACTTGAATAAGTCTGTAAGATATTTTTGAGGTCGTGTGCATATTTAGGTTTGAGCCCCGACGGCTCGGGTGAGTTTCGGGTAGGTGTCGGAGTGCAAAACAAAGAAAAAAATTTGGTGTTTTGGCAATTTTCTGGTGTCTGATGTGTTACACTATGCGATCACATAGGTGTAGTTGCGATCACATAGCAGTGTGTGGGGGGGTGAGTCAGTTGCACTATGCAATCACATAGGCATAGCTGCAATTACATAGGAGGTTAGGAAGCTAGGGGGGGAGGCTGGTCAGTTGTCTTGTGCGATCACGTTTGTCCTTCTGCGATCGCAAAGCTTAGGGGACCTTCCACTGTGCGATCGCAATTCTCCTTCCGCGATCACATAGTGTTGGTTGATTTCCCAATGCACACGCAAGTGTACGTGATCGACAAGTAATATAGGATTTT
>MDKJ01257048.1:0-21387 GCA_005239525.1 Nicotiana knightiana | reverse complement strand
TTCTCTTTTGGGAATCTACGTTGGTCTGCGGTACAACGTAGGAACCGGTTTTGCAGGCGAACATGCTACGAGTTAGGACTTTCACCTCTTCCAATGCTATTGGTGAACTCCATTTTTGTTCGTGGAGTATTCCTTAAATTCATTTATCTAGCTATTTCTTTGTTTACTTAGAGAACTGGCCAGGAAATCTCATGTCCTGAGCAGTGCGTCAGTTTATCAGTAGAGGCTTCATAGACATAGTCGCGGGGTTAAGATTCAGATGTTTTTTATAATAACTTAGTAGTATTTCATTGTTTTCTACGAATAAAGTTTTGGAGTTGGTTTATTTTAGATATTTAGATTAATTAAAAGAATTTGATTATAGTATTGCCTTATTGCATATAAAGTTTGAAGTTATAATAGATTTGATAAGCGCAGATGGTTCGCTCGGTCATGTTAAGTGATCGGGTGCCGGTCCCGGCTTGTTTAGAAAACGGGTTGTGACAAACTTGGTATCAGAGCTTCAGGTTTATCGAGTCCTAGGGGCCTATGAAGTCGTGTTAGTAATGTCTTGTTTATGGGTATGAAGCGCGCCATACTTATAAACAGGAGGCTACAAGCATTTAGGAAAAGTCTCATTTTTTTTTCATACTTTAGATCGTGCGGTAGATCCTACCTCTAAGAAATTATCTAATGTATTCATTTCTCCAAAACTTGTAGAAATGCCTCGTACTCGCAACTCTGACGCTACTATTGTGGCTCAAGGCAGAACAAAAAGGACTTCAACTCAGAAAAGGAAGGGTAAATCCACAAATAGGGTTCAAGTACCCCGGGTTGAACAGGAATAAGGGGTGGACCATGATGATCCAGTGCCTCAGGATTCAGTGCGGACCCCAACAACAGCTCCGACTCAGACAACTATATCTCCAGAGGTGGGTCATATGTTTAATGCAGTCAACAGCGCTATGGAGATGTTTAAAGCCTTCATGACAAACCAGAACGAGAGAAGAGATGAGATTCCACCTCAATCAAATAAACAAAACAATTCTAAGTCCTCAAGAGTGAATGAATTTTTGAAGTTGAATCCTCCAGTGTTCCATGGTTCTACAGTTGATGAAGATCCAATATTGTGGTTGGAGGGTGTCAAGAAAGCCCTCCGAGCGATGAAAGCATTTGATGATGAAGTTGTGGAGCTGGCTACTTACCAGCTTAAAGATGTGGCTGGCGCTTGGTTTGAGATGTGGGAAAAGGAAAGAGATGAAGATGATGGTCCGCCTACTTGGGAAGAATTTGAAGGGGCCTTCGTGGCTAACTTTATCCCGGAAGAGGATAGGGAAGCTAAGGCTACAGAGTTCGAACAACTAAAGCAAGGGAATAAAAGTGTGCAAGAGTACTACATGGAATTCATAAGGTTGGCTAAGCATGCTCCTCACATGGTTCAGACAGAAAAAGCAAAGATTCGCGGGTTTGTTGGCGGTTTGTCTTACCACATTAAGGATACGACATCAGCTGCAATGGTAGGGATGAAAACCTTCTCCTCGGTTGTGGGATTCTCCAAGCATTTAGAAAAAGACAGACAACAAAGGAGAGAAGAAAAAGAGCATAACAAGAAAGCTCGGACAGCGGGCATGTTTAATGGTACATCCAGCGGAGGTAGAAGGGATTCCTCTGATAAGGATTCATTAGCACCAGCTCAGTTCAGTCATCAGTCAGGTGGTGGGTCTTCCTTCAGACGTACTCAGAGTTATGGAAACCAGTCTCGCCAGAATCAGAATTTCAGAACATCATCCTTACATGGCCAGAGTCATGCTGAGCAACATTCACACCAACAAGGTCTTTGTGGAACTTGTAAGAGGAAACATTCAGGTCAGTGCAAGTTCGGGTTTCATGGTTGCTATCATTGTGGAGACATTGGTCATATAAAGGCCAACTGCCCAAAGTTGCGACGTAATTTCAGTGGTGGATCAACTCGTCCTTCTAGTTCCTCAGCTACTGCAGTTGCACCACCTCAGGCTCGTGGTTCTCATAATCAGACCGGGCATGGGGCAGGCAGAGGTCCAGATCGAGTTACTCAGGGAGGGGGACAACCCCGTTTGTTTGCTACACTTGATCGTCAGAGTGCAGAGGCATCTGCAGAAGTTATTACAGGTATACTTTTAGTCTGCTCACATAATGCTTATGCAATAATGGATCCAGGTTTAACGTTTTCATATGTGACTCCATACTTTGCAATTAACCTCGGGCTAGAACCTGAAAAACTTAGTGATCCATTCCTAGTATCTACTCCAGTTGGCGAGTCAGTGAAAGTCACAAGAGTCTATAGAGGTTGAATAGTTTCAGTCCAAGGTCGCAACACCAAGGCCGATCTCATAGAATTAGAAATGGTGGATTTCGATGTGATCATGGGTATGGATTGGTTGTCTTCCTGCTATACCATGTTAGATTGTCATGCCAAGATAGTCAGGTTTCAATTTCCAAATGAAGAAGTCTTAGAGTGGAAAGGTAGCTCAGCATCGCTTGTAGGTAAGTTTATTTCTTACCTTAAGGCACAACGAATGATCGGTAGGGGGTGTCTCACCTATTTGGCTCACATCATTAATCCAGAATCATAACCACCAGCTCTTCAGTCAATGCCAGTTGTTAGAGAATTTCCAGAAGTTTTCCCAGATGACCTTCCTGGACTTCCTCCTGAAAGAATCATAGACTTTGGCATTGATCTCATGTCAAGCACTCAGCCCATATCTATACCTCCTTATAGGATGGCTCCAGCAGAACTTAATGGGTTGAGAGAACAGTTGAAAGACCTTCTTGACAAGGGCTTCATCAGGCCGAGTGTTTCACCGTGGGGTGCCCCGGTCCTGTTTGTCAAGAAGAAGGATGGGTCTCTCAGAATGTGCGTTGACTATCGGCAGTTGAATAAAGTTACCATTAAGAACAAGTACCCACTGCCAAGAATTGATGATTTATTTGACCAACTTCAGGGTGCAAAGTACTTTTCAAAAATAGACTTGAGGTCGGGATACCATCAGTTGAGAATCAGAGAAGAAGATATATCTAAAATAGCTTTTAGAACTCGCTACGGACACTATGAATTTCTAGTAATGTCCTTCGGGTTGACAAATGCTCCAGCTGTATTCATGGACCTCATGAGCAGAGTTTTCAAGCCATTCCTTAATAACTTTATTATCGTATTTATAGATGATATTTTGGTATACTCTAAGAGCAAGGATGAGCATGTCGAACACCTCAGGATAGGCTTGCAGACCTTAAAGAAGAATGAGCTTTATGCCAAATTTTCAAAATGTGAGTTCTGGTTGCAGTCAGTAGCATTCTTAGGCCACATTGTATCTAGTGAAGGCATAAAAGTAGACCCTCAGAAGACAGAAGCGGTCAAGAACTGGCCTAGGCCGACAACGCCAATCGAAATCAGGAGTTTCTTCGGGTTAGATGGCTACTATAGAAGGTTTGTAGAGGGGTTTTCCTCACTTGCAACTCCATTAACTAAGTTGCTCAGAAAGCAGTTAAGTTCCAGTGGTCAGAGCTTGTGAGCAGAGTTTTCAAGAGCTAAAGAAGAGGTTGACCACTGCACCTGTGTTAACCTTGCCAACAGGTTCGGGTGGGTTCACAGTGTAGTGTGATGCCTCTAGAGTGGGTCTTGGTTGTGTTCTTATGCAAAATGGAAAAGTTATTGCCTATGCTTCCAGACAGTTAAAGAATCATGAAAAGAACTACCCCACCCACGACTTGGAGCTTGTAGCAGTGGTGTTTGCATTAAAAATATGGAGACACTACCTTTATGGCGAGCATTTTGAAGTGTTTACAGATCACAAAAGCCTCCAGTACATTTTCAAGCAAAAAGAATTAAATTTGAGACAGAGAAGGTGGCTCGAGCTATTGAAAGATTATGACATAAATATCCTTTATCACCCAAGCAAAGCTAACGTGGTAGCAGATGCACTTAGTAGGAAGTCAATGGGTGTCTTGGCCCATCTTGCAGTACAAAGGCGAACTTTAGGTCGAGAAATTCAAAAACTGGAAAATGATGGAATTAGATTGGATGAGACTGAAGAAGGAGGTATAACTGCTTATGCCTTAGCGCAATCCTCCCTTGTTGCGCATGTTAAGGCTAAGCAAGACGAAGATCTGTACTTAGTGAAGTTAAAAGAAGGAGTTAGAAACAAAGAAATCACTGCTTTCACTCTAGAAAGTGACGGAGTTTTGAAGTTGAATGACCGGTTATGTGTGCCTGATGTAGATGGTCTTAGGAAGGCCATAATGGAAGAAGCTCACAGTTCGAGGTACTCTATCCACCCAGGTGCTATCAAAATATATCTAGATTTGAAAGAGTTGTATTGGTGGAAAGGCATGAAGAAGCAAGTAGCAGATCATGTGGCTAAATGTTTGAATTGCCAGCAAGTCAAAGCCGAGCATCAGAGGCCTGGTGGCCTAGCTCAAGATATAGAGATACCACAGTGGAAGTGGGAGATGATTAATATGGATTTCGTAGTAGCTCTACCTCGCACATACCGTAAGCATGATTCAATTTGGGTTATTGTAGACCGATTGAAAAGTCCGCGCATTTTCTACTAGTAAAGACGACAGATTCAGCAGAGCAGTATGCGCAGTTGTACATTAAAGAAATAGTCAGATTTCATGGTACTCCACTTTCAATCATATCTGACAGAGGCCCTCAGTTCACGTCGCATTTCTGGCAGGCATTTCAGAAAAGATTAGGTACCAAGGTCAATTTGAGCACCGCTTTCCATCCACAGACCGATGGCCAGGCAGAAAGGACCATTCAGACTCTCGAAGATATGCTGCGAGCATGTGTTATAGACTTTGGAGGTAATTGGGATGATCACTTGCCACTTATAGAATTTTCTTATAATAACAGTTATCAGGTCAGCATTGGCATGGCTCCTTATGAAGCGTTGTATGGGCGAAGATGTAGGTCTCCAGTGGGTTGGTTTGAACCAGCAGAAGTGACGTTGATTGGTCCAGAGTTTATTTGTGAGGCCTTAAAGAAAGTCCAGCTAATCAGAGAAAGACTGAAAGCGGCTCAGAGTCGTCAAAAGTCCTATTCTGACAAGAGGCATCGTGACTTAGAATTCATGGTTGGTGACAAGGTGTTTTTGAAAGTGTCCCCAGTGAAAGGAGTTATGAGGTTTGGTAAGAAGGGGAAACTTAGTCCTAGATTTATCGGACCTTATGAAATTCTAGAAAAGAGAGGAAATGTGGCTTATGAGCTAGCGCTGCCCGTTGAGTTTTCCTCTGTTCATCCTGTCTTTCATGTGTCTATGCTTAGAAAGTATATTCATGATGAGTCACATATAATACCTGCCGATACCATAGAAATTAAAGAAGGCTTGACTTATGAGAAGGTACCTATAAAAATTCTCGATAGACAAGTAAGAAAGATAAGAACAAAAGATATAGCATCGGTAAAAGTTTTGTGGAGTAATCATGATTCAAAATAGGCTACATGGGAAGCCGAGGAAGATATGAGGAAGAAATATCCATATTTATTTGAGGAAAAAGGTATGTGAACCTAGGTTTGGTTTGACATTTATACTTTCTTTATTAAATACAAGTTAGCTTGTGTTTATGTCCTTCCTAGATTATACTTAATTGTTGTAGTAATTTAGCTTGTGCTAGCGTATATTTAATTCATTAAAGTGATTTACTTTTGCTAAGGTGTTGTGCTTTAGATTCTTGTTAGTTATTGTGGTACCTCCTTGCCGAAGTGTGAGTAATTACTTTATGAGTTGTGTACAGTGCCTATGAATGGCCCGTTATAGTATATTTGGTTGTTGGTGGTGTAGTTGTGGTATTCGTGATAGAGATATTCTTTTGGATAGTCCAATTTAGAGGGGAAACTCTGCCGAAAATTTTGAAAATTTAGGGAGTTAGCCAAAATTTTGAGTACCTTTGAAAGAGTGAGTAGTTCTAAGAAAATTTAAGAGGTTCAAGGACCTAAAAATGATAGTTAGCTTAAGAATAAGGTCCTAGCAACATTCGAGTTCCAATATTTTTAAGGAGGGAAGATTGTAATACTCCTCAAATTATAAAAGTTTCTAGACACGCTAATTATAGAATTAAATTATTATTATTATTATTAATATTATTTTTATCTTGTCTATAGTGAAATATATATATATATATATATATATATATATATATATATATATAAAGAAAAAAAATTAATTAGATATACATTTAGAAAAATATTAATAATTTTAATATTATTAATTATTAAAGATGGGTAATATTAATTATTAGTTAAGTTAAAAAAAAAAGGGTCACGTGCAACCTAAAGCCCATAAAGGGCTCTTGGTAGGTGGCAGAAAAATGCTTATGCCTTAGGAAAATAAAAAGAGAACACAACATTCTGTTTGGCCAAGAAACATAAGCGTGTTCAGCGAAATACTCACACAGTGCAACAATAATTCTAGGGTTCTTTACAAGTCACGAATTTTTAAATCAAGGTATATAATTTCTATATTGTCAATTATCCTAAAGTAGTAATAGTAATAGTAATAGTAATTCCCTTCTTTCTCTCTATCAACAATAAATTTCATGTTTAGGGGTGAAACTTTAAAATTTATTTAAAATCCCTGGTTATTGTAGAATCGATTGTTTGACCGGTGTCAATTGGACTGGGGCCTACATATTGACTCGAGAAGTTTTGAGGTGAGTTGATAAAACCCTTTACTAAAGTGGTTTAACTCACAAAAGCACGCATACAAGGTGTTTGATGAATTGCTTAAAAGAATTTATATGTACTTAATTGGGGCGAGTAAATACCTATTAGCTTAGAATTATTTTCTAGCTAAATTTAGATGATTATTTTGATATATGTGCATAAATTTTCAGATTTCTGTGTTATTTCTATATGTCATTTTCATGTTGAAAATTCATGAAGAAGCAAAAATCTTTAGAAATAATTTTGAATGTTTATTTCATTCTTATGTCATACCTTACATTTAAGAATTCTAGAATAAGTATGTTTTGAAAGATTTAGACTTGAAAAGTCACAGGAAGAAGTTTTAGAAAGAAAAGATTTTTGGGAGTATCATTTATTCTGAGAAGGGGTCATCGTCCAGGCCGACGGTCCTGACCAAGGCGTTGACTTCCTGAAACTACTTGTGCCAAAGTAGGGAGCACACGAGCCGAGGGCCTCATTGCTGAGAATTTACTTAGCCAAGCTAAGGTATGATACATGAGCGCTGAGAACCATGAAGCGAGTGGCACCTCGTGAATTGGGCATATTCGATCAGGTTGGGATCGAACCCGTGCCGATCACACGGTGACTAAGACAGAAATAGGTCAGGATAGTTGGAACTCCCAAAGTATAAAGAGAAGTATTTTTATTTATTTATTTTTTTTAAAACAAAAAGAAATTCTTTTAGAGTATTCATAAACTACTATTATGCAATTATTTTAGAATTGTTCTTAGAAGCTTTATGTTTTCTATACATTTAAAATCTTTGCTCATAATGTATATATTATTAAAGTTTCATCCCTATCGTTGAGACTCACTGAGTACAATGGATGGTACTGACGTTCTCTTCCAGTGCTATTGGTGAGCTCTACTTTTGTTCGTGGAGTATTCCTTAAATTCATATTTATCTAGCTATTTCTTTGTTTACTTAGAGAACTGGCCAGGAAATCTCACGTCCTGAGGAGTGCGTCAGTTTATCAGTAGAGGCTTCATAGACATAGTCGTGGGGTTAAGATTCAGATGTTTTTGATAATAACTTAGTAGTATTTCATTGTTTTCTACGGATAAAGTTTTGGAATTGGTTTATTTTAGATATTTAGATTAATTAAAAGAATTTAATTATAGTATTGCCTTATTGCATATAAAGTTTGAAGTTATAATAGATTTGATAAGCACAGATAGTTCGCTAGATCGGGTGCCGGTCCCGGCTTGTTTAGAAAACGGGTCATGACAGTAACCAAGAAGTTAAAGGCACTAAATTCCAGGTGAGCAACTCATAAGTCAAAAGCAAACACCAAGCTTACAGAAGCTTACTTGGGAGCAAGTATACAAACAATACATTTCATTAACACCGCTGGATAGTTTTAAAAAAAAAAGGTAGAACTAAGAAAAGAGAATAAACAATTTCCCAAAAAATAAAATGGAACTTCTCTTGCTAGGTCAAAGATTTGTGGAGTAGCAAGAAACAAGCTATGTACATATTTTCTTTTTACTAGTCCACTTCTTTCTGGCATTTTCAATTGCCTCCACTCTCATTCTCAAGAGTTCACGGCAAGATTGCTGATACTGCATATTGATGGCATCAAGTTCCAACTTGAGATCCTGCAATTGATTCTTGTCATTAGCTCCTTCGATGAGAGAGATGGAAGAGAGATTAGAGCTCAAATCATTAGATATGAGATTCCGCGAGCTATCAAAGGATACCCCTGAATTTTTGGTACAATCACTCATTAAAACATCACCAATACTACCCTCATTGTAGCTTGGAACATGGATCTTGGGACCCTCGATGCGTTCTAACTCATTGCCAAGCGATCTTAAAAGGTTGTAATACTCAACATCTGAATCTGATGTTCCCCTTTGATTTAAAGATGTAGCGCCTAGTTCTCCAATAACGTGATCCTCTATTCTAGGAGTCTGATAAAGGACATGAAACTGGTTATGAGCACCTTTCAATTCATAATTCTGAACAAAACTTGCAGAGATTGGATTACTGTTAATCACAGTTGAATCATTGGATGAGTTATTCACTGCGCCGGAACTCCCAAAAGAATATTTCTGGCTTGTTGAGAGTTTGAGAATGAAGCCGTCAATCAATTCAGCAATTGTTGCCACATCGTCATTTGACAGTGCAAGCTCCTCTGCCATCTCACTAGCTATTGACATCACAGTGTCAACATCAAGATAAAATACAAAGTGCACATGCCTAATCCGACCTGTTAAAAACAAAGAAAAGAGTCAAACACTTGCCAACAAATACTCCATGTAAATTCTTTTAGCATGATTACATACCAGTCGATTCAGCAATTCGCAGTGAAAATGCAATTGATTGGTCATCATGCTTGTCACCTTGTAATCTAAATTCGTTTCTCCCATTACTTCTCACAAAGTCTAGATTAGAAAACTGAGGACATCCATTCTTGCTTTCTATGGACATGTCACTTTGTAACTTCTTCTGTGAAAGGTCTATGTCCATGGAAAAAGAATACGACTTTGGCAAACTCTGTGCTTCAGGCACACAATTTGAGTGCTGCAAAGGATCACATAGGGGTTTTTTCAAGCTTTCAGATGAAAGAAATGGGTCTTCCAAAAGTTCAGCTGCACTCAATCTTACAGATACTGGGGCCAAACATTTCTCCACAAATTGCTTTACATGAGGATCTGCTACTTTCGCTAAAGATGCTGGCTTTATGCCCTGAAATCAAACATTTTCCTAAGCATAGCAATTATTTTAGAGTATAACAAAGTAATCTTTGTAAAGCTTAGGAATACTGGAGCTCACCGACGTGACCTTTTTATAAATTTGTGCTTGATTTCTACACTCATTATATGGATATTCACATGTGATTAGCTCCAAGATGCACATGCCAAAAGAATATATGTCGACAAGTTCATTATATTCTTCATCATATAGCTCTGGTGCCATAAATTCAGGGGTACCTGAAGAAAAGAAAACACAAAGAAAATATGGTAATGGGGGTTAGTATATCAGGTTTGATGGAACCAAAGACAGCAAGTCCAAGTCAAATAACTACCAATAACACTACGAGCTGTAGGCTGCTCCATGATTGTTGCCAATCCAAGATCTCCAAGTTTAACTTCTCCATGGTTTCCATTGATGAATATATTGTCACATTTCAAGTCTCTGTGTATAACTGGTGGATTGTGACTATGGAGATAATGTAAACCTTGGAGAATTTGTCTAGCCCATTTTTTAATGGCCCTCGTGTCAACAGTCTTGTGCTTTCTCCGATATCTAAAAGCCATAGAAAGCAAACGACATATGAATAAGAACGTCTAGAGGTTGCGTTGTTAATAAGAAGGGGAAATATGCAAGAAACATTGGACTCACTGCCTTAAGCTTCCTGAACTAAATAATTCAGTGATCATATTAATACTTTTGTTCACATCGTCCACCCATGAAGCATATAGCTTTATAATGTTTTCATGCTTCAACATTCTCAACAAATGAACCTCAGAATATATCCTCTCCAAATATTCTGGTGACTGCAAAGCATCATCTATGCAGATTTGATTCCAAGCAACTTCTATTCCATCAATTTCATCAAATGCCTTATAGCTGCACGTAAAACATGTGAAATTAACCGCTAAAGCACTGAAAATGCATAATGACCAACTACACTGTAACATAATTAAAGTGCAAGAAAAATAACAGGAGATGGGTCTAGGAGCCATACACAGTCTTAAATGCTCCACTTCCCAAGATTTCATTATACTGGAGGAAGAAAAACAAAGAGAAGGTGACAATACCACCAAAACCCACAATATTATATAAACGAAACAGAAAGAAACTAATATCACATAATAGCCGAACACACTCCATTTCTCAACAAAATGTATCTCTAATGCAAAAGAGCAAAATATAATCATAGTAAATGAAAACCTAACTAAATTCCTACCTTTATTACAATTTTGTTTTAATAGCAAGCCCCACTTTAGTTCAACTACGCATCAAATTATACAACAGATCTTTGCAGCAATGCAAGCAGAAGGCATATTAAATCAAGAGTTTAAGTTAGGCAAAATGCCTTAATACCCCCCCTAAACTTGTCGCGAGTTATTAGTTTCCCCCCAAACTATCTCGGGTTCGAATTACCCCTACACTAGGATAAGTGAATTTAATCCCCCCCCCCCCCCCCCCCCCCCCCGGGTCTCATACACCTAATTAAGTGTATGCACGCGCGTCGCGTGATACATCTGGACAATTTGTATCCCAGTGTAGGGGGGTAATTCGAACCCAAGATAGTTTGGGGAGGAAACTAATAATTCGCGACAAGTTTGGGGAGGGGGGTATTACATTTTGCTTTTAAGTTATATACACCAATAGTATAACGAATTTGTTGTACCAGGTAACCAGTTTTATAGTTCCCACATTTTAACGAGGCTTCCGTGTAAATATTCTTTGGATGACATGTGTAAAAAGTTATTTACAATGATGGGGTATATAACTTAAACTAAGACGAATGAAAAGGAACAAAGTACAACAAGCAGGAGTCAGTTAATTTAATCAAAGAATACTAAAGATAGTAAAATTACAAAAATACAGACACCAGAAAGAGAAAGACATAAGTACCCGAATGTATCGCTTGTCAGGGGACACTTCAACAACCTCAGGCTCGTCAAATTTACCTTTCAATTTTGACTTGTCAATCCATGATGTAGCAGAATTCATCTCTCCACCGAAAAAAAAAAACACCCAAAAAAATTGTAACACTCAAATCCAAAAAAAGAATAAAATCGGGTAAAATCAAAGAAAAGGTTCAGAGAATGCTTCACAGGCAACTGAATAAGAATCAATAACCCTTCCAAATCGGAATTGGCGTTCAAAGAACTCAACTTTAAGGGAAATTAAAGCAAAATTGAAAACCCCCATTTGAAAAATTCAAGTAATTAACCAAACAAACAAGAACCCAGTATTGAAACGCATATAGCTAGGCTAATAAGGGGGAAAAAAATCAAACCCTAAACCTCAAGTTCCTATAAGCCAAAACGAGGATCAGTTCAAAACCATAATCTTGATAAAGAATTGGGGATTGACAATGGTAAAATTACGGAAAAATTTTAACGGGAAGATTGCGATTAAAGAGCGTAGAAAAGAGAGGAGTGGAGAAAAGAGGAGCAGCTAAAAAGAGCCAATTTGGATTAAGGGTTAATAGTTTGTCAACTTTGACAATTAAGCTTTCGCTTTTTTGATAATCAAGCTGCTAAAGTGCTCTTGATTTTACATATAAGCCACGTATACAGTTTTCAATGTACTTTACGACTTGGTAATAAATAATATAAAATTTAGGAAATAAACAACAACAAGGTGTCGTGGTGTAGTTGGTTATCACGTCAGTCTAACACACTGAAGGTCTCCGGTTCGAGTCCGGGCGACGCCATTTTGTGGTTTATAATCATATTTTTGAACTCTAAATAGCAGAAAGCTCATACTTGTCAATTGACTTGGTATTTAGAGTACGTACACAATTTTCTCACTCAATCAATTGGCTGCCTAATTGACTTGGTTCTTAGATCTGTGCATATTGTATACAGGCGTGTACATATACATGTTGTTGGCGGTGTTACGGAATACCGTTTCGTTATTTGTTCATTAGTTCACTTCTTTAAATTGTGATACCGCTCATAAAATATCATGCGTTCACCACTGATTGTATGTGGCCTTTACTCCAGCTCACCATTTGTCCTCATATGATAATATGCATATATGAGTCGCGGTAATCTTTGTTGGTTGATTCTCCAATTTACACTCATTTGCTCCTCGATTTGAGACTTTTTGAATATGATTTGACTGTGATACTTAACTGCATATGTTCTGGTCAACTAACGGTTGATTCTTCCAGTAATTATGGTTAGAAGGGGAAAAAAGTGCTTCTGAGGAGAAGTAGAAGCAGTTTTTGAGAAGCAAAAAAAAAATAGTTTCTCTCCAAAAGAACTTTTCTGAGAAGCAATTTTGAGAAAATACACTTAGAAGCAGCTTTCAAAAACTTGGCCAAACACTAATTAGTGTTCAAAAGTGTTTTTCAAATTAATTAGCCAAACACAAATTGTTTCTCACCAAAAATAAATTTTTTGAAAAGTATTTCTGAGAAACAAGACGCCCTGGAATTCCATTATGTAGGGAAGGAGGACCTACTGGATAAGTCTCCAATCAATCGTAGATGGGTGAGAAAATTGATTTGCTTCTTTTATTTAGTGTTCATTGTCGAATCGGGCGTTTAACCCCCGCCCCAAACTACGGGGGAAGTCACACTTACTTCATGCCTTGACCTAGGCCTCACATCGATCGTTCTGTCCACTGAACTCATCAATCAACGTTGACATTGACTCTCAAAGCACTTCTCAAAATAAGCTGATTTTAGAAACTTGGCCAAACAAGCTAGAAATGCATTTGTCACGACCCAAATTTCCAAACCACGGGATCGTGATGGCTCCTAACACAATACTTGCTAGGCAAGCCGATGTTAAAAATTTACTAACCATTTTCTTTTAAAGTTACTTAAACATAATAGAACAATTCAAAATAAATATGAATCTAATACTTTTCACTAAATAACTTCATGAATACTAATAAAGATCAATAATTAAGCCGAACCACGAACTAAATATATAACTATAAAACTACCTCAGGGTCTGGTGTCACAATTCACGAACTACAAAAAATACTACAAATAATGGTTGAAAGAAGTATATATGTCTGTTTCGAATGAAATAAAACAGTATCTATAAAGTAAAGAGAAGACTCCAGGAATCTGCGGATGCCAGCAGATCTACCTCGTGTCTCCGAACGAAAATGCTTAGCTACTAAGATCTCTTAACTCTGGTCAGTACCTGGATCTGCACAAAAGAGTGCAGAGTGTAGTATCAGTACAACCAACCCCATGTACTGAGTAATTGTCGAGCCTAACATCAACAAAGTAATGACGAGGCTAAGGCGGGGCAATTATAACATAACTTGTGGCAATATATATATCTATATATTATTAAAATGAGAGGATAAAGCCCTCTCCTTAAGTCAAGTGGCATCATAAGAAACAGCCACATGTCATAAGTAGTTACTTGGTTATTATTTTTGAAAATAAATATCTATAAAATAACAAAATAAAACATTTTATAATATAAAAATAAAAATTAAATAAAAAATTTTGTCCATTCAAACTGGGGAGTAGTTTTAGGTTGGGGTCTTTAAATTATTTTAAAATAAAAAAGCTAAAATTACAAACAAAAAAAAAATCGCCAATTCAAAATTTCTTTTTCCTTACCCATTCAAATTGGAGAGTAGTTTCAAGTTGGAGTTTTAAAAATATATAAAAATAAAAAAACAAACAAAAAAATAAAATTATCCAAATAAAAAAAACGGAAATATATAAGTAAAAGAAATACCCATTAAAATTGATGAGTAGTTTCAATTTGGAGTTTTAAAATTATTTTTAAATAAAAATAAATCTATATCTATATATTATTAAAAGGAGAGGATAAAGCCCTCTCCTTAAGCCAAGTGGCATCATAAGAAAAAGCAACATGGCATAAGTAGTTACTAATTAGTTATTTAGTTAATAATTAGTTATTGGTTATTATTTTTTAAAATAAATATCTATAAAATAATAAAATAAAACATTTTATAATATAAAAACGAAAATTAAATAAAAAAATTTCCATTCAAACTGGGGAATAGTTTCAATTTGGGGTCTTTAAATTATTTTAAAATAAAAAAGCTAAAATTACGAACAAAAAAAAACCGCCAATTCAAAATTTCGTTTTTCTTACCCATTCAAATTGGAGAGTAGTTTCAAGTTGGAGTTTTAAAAATATATTAAAATAAAAAGTAAAATAAAAAAATTAGCCATAATAAAAAATAAGGAAATATATAAGTAAAAGAAATATCCATTCAAATTGAGGAGTAGTTTCAATTTGGAGTTTTAAAATTATTTTAAAATAAAAAAATGATAATAAAGAAATAAAATAATTTAAATTCAAATGAAAATACAAGAAGTCAAGTGTCATTGTTAAGACAAAATGTTTTTCAAGTGGCATTCAAACTGGGGAATAGTTTCAAGTTGGAGTTTAAAATTAAAAAAAATAATATTAGCTACAGTAAAAAAATATTAAAAAATGAAAACAAAAAAATACTACCTATAAAAGTTGGGGAGTAGTTTTGGTTACTCTCTTTCTAAATAAACAACCTTTGAATTTAAATTTTTAATTAATTGGTTACTCTATTTAAATTGTAAATATAGATACCTTATAATTAGCTATAATAAAAAATAAAAAAAAAGGAACAAAAAGTACCCATTAAAATGGGGAGTAGTTTCAAGTTGGAGTTTTACAAATATATTTAAATAAAAATAATAGCTATAATAAAAAAAGGAAAAAAAACTACACATTCAAATTGGGGAGTAATTTCAAGTTGGAGTTTTACAAATATTTTTAAAAAAAAATATAAAATTAGATATAATAGAAAAATAAAAATATATAATAAAAATTATCCATTCAAGTTTGGGAGTAGTTTCAAGTTGGAGATTTAAAATTATTTTAAAATAAAAAACAAAATAAGAAAATAAATAAACTTTCAATTCAAATGAAAAATTCAAAAATATAAAGATACTATTAGGATATTTCTATATATATATATATATATATATGTTTCAAGTTGGAGATTTAAAATTATTTTAAAATAAAAAACAAAATAAGAAAATAAATAAACTTTCAATTCAAATGAAAAATTCAAAAATATAAAGATACTATTAGGATATTTCTATATATATATATATATATATATGTTTCAAGTTGGAGATTTAAAATTATTTTAAAATAAAAAACAAAATAAGAAAATAAATAAACTTTCAATTCAAATGAAAAATTCAAAAATATAAAGATACTATTAGGATATTTCTATATATATATATATATATATATGTTTCAAGTTGGAGATTTAAAATTATTTTAAAATAAAAAACAAAATAAGAAAATAAATAAACTTTCAATTCAAATGAAAAATTCAAAAATATAAAGATACTATTAGGATATTTCTATATATATATATATATATATATGTTTCAAGTTGGAGATTTAAAATTATTTTAAAATAAAAAACAAAATAAGAAAATAAATAAACTTTCAATTCAAATGAAAAATTCAAAAATATAAAGATACTATTAGGATATTTCTATATATATATATATATATATATGTTTCAAGTTGGAGATTTAAAATTATTTTAAAATAAAAAACAAAATAAGAAAATAAATAAACTTTCAATTCAAATGAAAAATTCAAAAATATAAAGATACTATTAGGATATTTCTATATATATATATATATATATATGCTTATCTCTTTAAACTTTTGATGAATTCAAAATTATAATTTAGTAAAAAAATATTATTTTAAATTTTTAATAAACTATAAAATTTGAAAACTAACCAAATAAGTATTAAAGTAGAAACAAATGTACGAAGAGTGGGGGATAAAGACAATTTTATGTTATTTATATTTTAAATTTATTAAAAAATAAAAGATAAATAAATAAAACTCAAGAAAATTATCAATAGTACTAAGTACTTGCTAATTCAATAATAAAAATAAAAATGATCAAACAATTTATTTGATCAGTATATGATGTGTATCCTTTAATTTTGTATAGATTGTGTTATATTTCTGCACACTATATTAAATAATAAAATACAACTAATATTTCTTGAGTTAATATGATATATTAGATCATAATTTTATAAGATTAATATGTCAAATTATCCGCGCATCGCGCGGGTTCTTATACTAGTATATATAATACAGCAAGAAGGAAATAATAATAATAATAATAATAAACTAAATAATAATAATAAACTAAATAACCAGTAAGTTGCAACAGTAAATAAAAACAAAACAACTCGGATAACTCTTTTCAGATATCAATTATAATCAACTCCTCAAAATTTTCAAGTTTCAATTTAAATCACAATAAAAATCAGAGTATGAAAACCTTTTTAATAAAACTGGAGTTTTCCAAATCCTTGTTTTTGAAAATCAGTAAAACATAAATATTCACCCTTATCACTCCTTATTGCGGTGCGCAACCCGCTCCCACCTGTCCACCCTTATTGCTCCTCCCTATATATATATCACTCTTATTTCTCCTGTTGCGGCGTGCAACTCGCTCCCACCAGACATATCATATCAGTTTATTTATAAAAACTTTCACAATTCAGACCCAGCCTTTCACAATATTTTTATATCAACAATTGTAACCAGAAGCTGTAAAACTCATAAACTTCATCAATTATCATTTCATAACGAAGCCAATCGGAATTTATATACATAGTGTAACACTGACATCCAGCTTAATCCTTATATAACATAACAAAACCAAGAGAACAGCCAACACTTCCAAAATACTCGAAACAATACTTAACAATAAGTTAACGAACCCAAATGGACATATAAACATCAATGATCATGAAACAATTAAACTCGGAAGCAGATAATTGGAAAATAGGGAAGGGACCATGTTCAACAATAATTTAGTGGTGCATAGATGCTCGTCACATCACCTATACACCACACACATGCAAATTCACATAGCATTTAAGTGGAGATTCATATTCCCTCAAGTCAAGGTGTTTAAGCACTTACCTCAAATTCGCAAGCCACTCAGCTCAATTACCACTTTTCCTTTTGAATTCGTCTCTAACCCGCTCGAATCTAACCACAATTAGTTTAATATCATTAATTTTTGTTAAAGGAACTAACTTTACTGAAAAATCATTATTTTCCTAAGTTTTCTATAAAAAAAAATTAAAACCAGACCCCGGGCCCCCTTGGTCCAAACTCGGGGTTCGGACCAAATTTAGTTTACCCATTCAACCCCGAGCCCTAATATGCAATTAGTTTCAAAATTCGATCTCAATTCGGGATCGAAATCTCATTTTTACAAAATTTCCAAATTCAACCCAAACTCCCAATTTCTACCATGAAAATTCTTGATTTTTGATTGAAAAGTGATAAAAAAAACATTGTGGATTTGAAAGAGACAAGTTTAGAATTGTTTACCAACACTTTGGGGATGAATTTATGTGAAGAAAATCTCCTCTAGGTCTTTGTAGTTCAAAAATTGGTGAAAAATAGGTTCTGCCCGATTTTAAAACTGGTTTTTATATGACTGGACAGGCCTTCATCGCGTTCGCGATGGGCCTGCTGCATTCGCGATGGGTCAGGCCCAATGGCCTTCTTGTTCGCATTGGATGGACCGCGTACGCGGAGCTTTAACTCCACAGACCATCGTGTTCGCGTTCAGGTGGTCGTGTTCGCGTAGAAGAAATGCAACTACCCTCCCCCAAGCGAGTGAAGCAACACGAACGCGAAGGACAATTTACCGGCGCACCAGAAACAATCATGACAACATAATTTTTTAAGTGTAAAATATCTTGTAGCCTACCCAAAACTCACCCGAGCCCTCGGGGCTCCAAACCAAACATGCACGCAGGTCTAAAAATATCATACGGACTTGCTCGTGTGATCAAATCATGAAAATAACATCTAAAACTACGAATTTAACCTCAAAACTCATCATTTTTCTCAAGAACACTCAAATTTCACTATTTCTCAACCGGACGTCCAAATCACGTCAAATCAACTCGGATTCTTACCAAATTTCATAGATAAGACTTAAATATCATAAAAAACCTGTATCGAGCTCCGGAACCAAAATACCGGCCCGATACCAACGATTTCAAACATTATTCATTTTTTATTTCATTAAAAATCCAGCAAAATAATTTCTTTCAAAAATTGATTTCTAAGGCTAGAGACCTCGGAATTCAGTTCTGGGCATACGCCCAAGTCCCATATTTTATTGCAGACCTCTCGAGATTGTCGGAACACAGATCCGGGACCGTTTACTAAAAATATTGAACAAAGTCAACTAAAAATAAATTTTAAATTCCAAAAATTACTATTTCTCATATTTTCACATAAAAACTTTCCGGTTTCACGTCCAGACTGCGCACGTAAATCGAGATAAATGAAATGAATCTTTTTAAGGTTAATGATCCTGGAATGGAGTCTTAATTCATAAGATGACCCTTTGGGTCATCACAACATCCATTCACATGCACTAGTTTTGCACTTGCATCAGCTCTGCAATTTGCTTAAGACCCTGTCCATTTTTGGGATTGTAATATGCCTAGCTTTTAGTGTTGTTACGCAGAGGCTAAGCCAAGAATTTTTTGAAGGGTGTTCAAAGCTTAATATATACGTATAAAAAAAATAATTTTTATATATATTCACAACATAATTTTCTAGTATAATTGAACACCCTTCACGTTATGTGGCTAACTTCACTGTTGCTACATTAGAGTTTAATGTGATATAGTATAATTCTAGTGGAAGGAAAGATTATATTGATCATAATAAGTTTAAGTCCATAATAATTTATTTATTTTAGACCTTTGCTATAATTTATCTTTGTTCATTGTTTCACGATGGAAGCAAATGCGACAACCGATTTCTTTGTGAAGGATGACGTTAGTGGAATTAAAACAACATACAGAAACATTGACATTCAAATATCTGACACAACTTCTTCCTTTAGATTCTTTGGTGCAAAACATTAGTTTTTTTGTTGTTGTAATTATAACTTTCATTAATAACCAAAAAGTAGTATTTACAAATCGATCAGAACTTATAACACAGTCTGATCCTCTCTACTTTTCTCTCTGTATACACTTCTACTTAATGGCAATTATACTCTTTTGTTACCTAGGGAATTTACAATGTGAAGCATCCTCTTAGTAGTACTATTAGCTCGCACATGGCAGATATAAACAATTTCTCTGGCCACTGTGTCCCCTACGGTCTCCTTTTGCTCAAAAATTCTTTTGTTTCTTTCCATCCAAGTTGCATATACATATTCTATGTATATCATCTTCACTAGTTTAACTTTGATAGTCTTCCCTTTGGTATTCTGTTCAATCCAATGCTGCATCTGGATCTATGTATGCATATTCCTCCAGTTGATCTGTATCCATTGCATAAGTTTCTGCCAGATTTGTCTTCCTGTTGGGCATTCTACAAACAAATGATCTCTAGTTTATGCTACTGTTTTGCACATAACACATCGATTCTCTACTTGAATCCCCCAGTTTTCTAATCTTATAGCTGTTAATAATTTATTCTGCTGTTGCAACCATGTGATAAACACTGCCTTTGGTTTTGCCTCATTGCTACAGATCATATTATTCCATGTTACTTTAGGTAGCTCCCCAACCATTTTCAAATATACATTTCTGATCATGCTTTTAGTCTTCATAAATTCTGGTTGTACATACCCCATATTCTCTCTTGCCTTGATTATATTCTTGACCATCCAACTAGCTTGTAGGGGAATAGTCATACTCTCCAATGTTTGGGCTTTTATGTAGTATTCATGAATCCACTTGATCCATAGAGTATCTTTTTTGTTCTTCGAATCCCAACATGTTTTTACTATGGCAGTTTTGTTCCACAACTTGAGGTTAGTAAGATTCAATCCACCTACCGCTTTAAGTAGACACATCCTGCTCCAAGCTACCAGTGACTTCTTGGTAATTTCATTGGTTCCTGACTATATATAACTTCTACAATATCCTTCAATTGCTTTCATCACCTTAGCAGTAAAAATGAATAATTGTGCCCAATATGATTGAATACCAAATAGTACTGATTTCACCAATTGTACTCTTCCTGCATATGATAATTTCTTTGCAGTCCACGAGGAGATTCTTGCTGTGATTTTGTTGATTTGGGCTTGCCATTCCACCAATTTTAGTTTTCTAGTGGCTAATGGAATCCCTAAATACCTGAATGGTAATTCTCCTTCCCTGTAGCCAAGTACTTGTTGAATTTCCTGCTTGCTCTCCTCTAAGACCCTTCCATAGTATATAGCACTCTTGGACTGATTAACCATTAGCCCTGAAGCATATGTGAATATCTTGAACTTCTCATGTAGCAGCCTCACTGAAGTATATCACCCTTAGCAAACATTAAGAGATCATCTGCAAAGCACAGATCTGTGATGCTAAGTATGGAACAGTTTGGGTGAAATTTGAAGTGTTTCTCCTCTTTCAGTGTACTAAGATTTATGCTTAGATACTCCATAACCATAACAAACAGAAATGGTGACATTGGGTCTCCTTGACGAAGTCCTCTGGCAGCATCAAAAGGTGGAGTAGGTTCTCCATTTATCACTATAGAGTAATTTACGGTAGTAACACACTCCATCACCCAACTAATGAATTTTTGTGGGAAGTTCAGTTTTGTTAACATTTGTGATGCGAGACTAAATTGCATAGTTTAACATGTGATATACCTTACATTTTATGCGCATTAATGATAAAAATACACTTGTTATGTGCTTAATGGAGTTTATTTTATGTGTAGGTGAATTGGAGACGGAAACGGAGCTAAATGGATGCAAATACGTCGAAAATACGCAAAAGGAGACGCCCGGGCGATAGCCGGGCGTTTGCCCCCTAAAGCCTGGCACCCCCTAGCGTTAGGGGGGCGTTTTCCCCATAAAGCCTGCCCCTCTGGCGTTAGAGCCCAAACGCCCGGGGTCCCCAGTTTCCCCCAAGTCCGAGTTTGACGAGTTAAATATTTCCCGGTTGAAATAGAAGTCTCCTACACGGTTA
>ML398306.1:21825-58838 GCA_005239525.1 Nicotiana knightiana | reverse complement strand
AATACCTAGAGCGTAAAGGTACTGCAATGTACATGTGATTATACGTAATATTGTTGGCGAACAAACAGTTGAAGCGATGAATATCAAAAAACAATGACGATCGTAAAAGCGAAGAACGAGAGAGAGAGAGAAAGAGAGTATTTGCAAAGTATAGGAATGGAAGTAGAGGAATGGGGTTTACTTGAAGAGAAAGTAAGCTTGACTGCTTGTAAAAAGGTAAAATTATCTTTTCGAAAGGCTTTTAAAGAAAAAATGGGTACCGGTGCAAACATAAAAGTAAAGCGGGTACAGGTTAAAGAGGGGCGCTTAAATAGGGTGCCCCGTGCAATTTTTACCATGATCATACGCAAGATATTTTGGTTCATATATAAAATAACCAAGACTGGTTGGAATATTTTTTCTTTCATTTTTATTCAATAGAAAAAGGTTTATTTATCCATGTACTACCTTATTTAATTTTGTCGTTTGTTCAACTTTTGGTTCTGTAGCCATATAAATTTTATTGGAATTAAATCCGTAAAATATTTTGGACTATATATTAAATTCAAGATATATTGGTCCGAATAAAAACTACGGGCTAATATAATTGAATTAATTATAAGCCCAATATATATGGATTAAATAAATAAGTCTTAATCCATTGGGCTAGTCCATTTAGTTGGGCTACATACTTTATTAGGCCCAATATGCCATCTTCCTAGAGACCCCAGTGCCACGTGTCAAATGACGTGGCATGCCAAGTCAAATGAAAGAGCCAATAGGACCATGCCACGTGTCAAAATGACAAGGCATGCCAAGTCACATTAAAAGGCCAATGAAATCGTGCCACGTGTGCAGGTGACATGTTCTGGCAAATCAAATACGGTCATGTCACACTTCAATTTGATTGGTCGGAAAGAGTTTATTCTTATCATAACTCTTTCCTTCCACAACTATAAATAGGGGTCTTCATAACTCAAAAAAGGGGACCAGAAGTTATAACAAGAAGCAAGAGAAAGCTCAGGGATCAAACGCCGCAAATTTCTCTACAAGTTTCAAGCTTCAAGCAATCAAGTTCAAGTTCAAGAAATCAAGTTCAAGCTCAAGAATGAAGAATAATTCAAGTATTCAAGATCAAGAACGAAGTCAAATCAAATACAAGGCGTTCAAGATCAAAGCTACTTGTTTGTGATACAATTCGTGGCAACAATCAAAGTGTTCGCGACAGATAAATCAAAATTTAAATTCAAGATCAAGCTCAAAGGCCCTTGAATTTATACTAGAAAAGTAGAATCAGAGGATTCATAGAGATTGTAACACTCAAATATTTAAAATAAAATACTATGATTGTTGCAATATTTTTCGGTCATAATTTTATTTTCTCGACGCAAATTTATTGTGTACAAATTCTGGCACGCCCAGTGAGACAATCTCTACCTCTCATCTCAACTTTTCAATCACCAAAGTTCAAGACCAACGAAATGGCTTCCAAGAAAATCAACTTCAGTTCATCTTCCGCCAAGGCTGCTAATTCCAGGTTCTATGCTGATGTGGAAAACATACTCGGAGTTACCTTTGGAAGCTTTGGGCCAGTTAAGAGGAGCAAAGCAAGCTCGTTAGGATAACAAGCACCCCAAGTGTCGTCCGCATCTACCCCTATTTTCGGATCTTCATCCTCAAAAGGAGCAAGATCTTCCACAAACGCACCGGAAGAAGGAAGTGATGTTGTTGAAAATATCAAGAAGACTCTTGATCTGCTTGACCTCTCCAGATCTAAGCACTCTTCTGTGAAGGAAGATGATGACACTTCAAGTGATGGATCCTCCCCATTTACACCACAGAGCGCGAGCCAATCAAGGATCAATCTGTGTGAAAATCTGTGCTACTCTCCATCGTCCACAACAATCATGCAACCCATGGTGAAAAACACTTCATCTATGGAGGAGTAGTTGGCAAACCTGACGGAAGCAATCGCTAGCTTGAACAAATGCATGCAAAATCAAGATGCTAGAATTGACAAGCTAACAGACAGGGTTGGAATATTGATGGAAGAAGAATCCACCCATGCACCTGGCAAACTCCCAGAAGTTCAAGAGATTTATCCTCCCCCAAGAGAAGTTGCATCCAATAAGTCTATCCCTATCTCGTCTGAAGGGATGATACCAATCGATCAACTGAAAGAGTTCATAGAAGGAACTATCAAAAGCAAGTACGAAGTGGCTACCAAGTCTTCCCTTACATACGCGAAGCCGTACACTGCAAGGATTGATATGTTGAAGATGCCTGCTGGCTATCAACCTCCAAAATTTCAACAGTTTGATGGCAAAGGCAATCCAAAGCAACATGTGGCGCACTTTGTTGAGACATGCAACAATGCTGGAACTTATGGAGATTACCTCGTCAAGCAGTTTGTCCGCTCATTAAAAGGAAATGCTTTTGATTGGCACGGACCTCGAGGCTGGATCTGTTGATAGTTGGGATCAATTAGAGCAAGAATTCCTCAATCGCTTTTATAGCACGAGACGTACTGTGAGTATGATAGAACTCACAAATACTCGTCAACGGAAGAGTGAACTAGTTGTCGACTTTATCAATCGTTGGAGGAATGCAAGCCTCAACTGTAAAGACAGGCTTAGTGAAGCTTCTGGCATAGAGATATGCATCCAAGGTATGCATTGGGTATTGCGTTACATCTTGCAAGGTATCAAGCCTAGTACATTTGAAGAACTTGCAACTTGTGCCCATGACATGGAGTTGAGCATGGCCTCCGCTGGAAATGAAAGGCTACCCATCTATGAACCTCGCAAAGAGAATGACAAGCAAGAAGTCAGAAAATGGAGCAAGTTTGTACCAAGATCCGAAAATAAAGAAGCTATGAATGTCAACCCATCACCTGCGAGGTTCGTGATGAAAGTGAGCAAGAAGAAGAGTACGAGATCCACTCTGTTTCAAGACAATCCAAGTGGAAAGTTGACTCTAAGAGAAATACAAGAGAAAGAGTACCCATTTTTGGATTCTGATGTGCCTGCTATTTTTGAAGAACTCCCCGAGTTAAATCACATTGAGCTTCCGGAGATGAAGCGGACAAATGAAGCTGGGATAACAAATGGCCCAAATTACTGCAAGTGCAATCGACTCGTGAGCCATCCTCTAGAGAAGTGTTTTGTCTTCAAGGACAAAGTTATGGACTTGGCTCGCGAAAAGAAGATCGTGCTTGAAGATGAGAAGGAAAGCACGAACCAAGTTTCTATCAACTTTGGCTCATTCAGTCCGGATGAATTATGCAGTTTTAAAGAAAGTAAAGATGAGAATTACTGGAAAACCACAAAGTTGAAGACGATCAACCTGAAGACGATGGAGGTTGGACATTGGTGACTCGTCGTAGGCGCCACAAAAAGAACCCACGAAAAGAATCAGTAGAACAACCAACAATAAAAATGGTAGTAAGAAGATTAGGGAGATGGAACCCAGTTAAGCACTTAAAGAAAGCGAAAGTGGAGGTGCACCACCCTCAAAAGCCACGACATCCAGTGACCTTGGAGGAGTTTGTACCAAGTTGGTTCCGCACGAAGATTTTCCATGGGGGTATTGATGCCTCTTATTGCCATACTGATGAAGGAAAAGAAGAGAGTGATGATCTACTATTGGCACCATCTTCGGAAAAGCTCATCGAGTCCACTCCTCAAGAAGTCAATGCTTGTGAGGAAAAAGTCACATTCATAAATGACGATCTTCTTCTAGGTGACACTCCTCATAACCGCCCATTATACCTGGTTGGCTATATGCGTGATGAAAGGGTAAACCAAATTTTAGTTGATGGAGGATCCTCAGTGAACATTTTTCCAATTCACACTGTGAAACAACTTGGTATTCCCATGAACGAACTCTCAGAAAGTCGTTTGATGATACAAGGATTCAACCAAGGGGGGAAAAGAGCCATAGGCGCGATCAGGCTGAGAATCACAATTGAAGATATGCAATCAAATGGATGCATGTGATCGATGCGAAGACTTTATACAATGTATTGCTTGGAAGGCCTTGGATACATGAGAATAAGGAAGTTTCGTCTACCTACCATCAATGTTTAAAATACTACGAGGGTGGAATCGAGAAGACGATAGTTGTCGATAATGCGCCATTCACCGAGGCAGAGTCACACTTCGCTGATGCAAAGTTCTACTTAATGAACCACATTGTGAAGGAGCTAAAAGTTGATGATGGCATAAAAAGCAAGAATGACGAGCCCATAGCTAAAAGAGCTGAGGTAACTATTGGTAAAGACAAAGCTGTTACTGAGGAGGTACAACCCAAAATAAATCTCATCGAGGGGATATTGCATCTCATGGCAAGAAAGTAAGTCCTAAGCTCCAATACGTCCCTAAAAGGAAGAAAGACGAGGGTGAATCATCTAATCTCCAAACCAACACACTAAAGGAGTTAACTTTTCCGGTAAAACGAATTGAGGCAGTAAAGTTTTCCTCAAAGCCGCTTGCAGGGTTTTTAGCTCAAAATCGTTTGCAGAATATGGCACTCCCTACAAAGAGAACAAATGAAGATTTTGATCCTAACGCTTACAAGTTATTTGCGAAAGCTGGATACAATCCCGATGAGCCTTCAAAGTTAGGGAAGCTCCCATCAGAAGCTACAACGAGGAAACCACGTGAAGGTTTGGGATACAAGTAACCGTCACCAGTGTGCATCTCCATCAGAAGGGCGAGTAGCAATCACATCACTGTGGAAAATGAATCTTCCGCTTCTAACAGGCCTTCTGTTTTTGACAGACTTGGAAAATCAACTGTGAGAAATTCCGTATTTGAGATATTAGGCCCATTAAAGAAGGGGAATAAGTTCTAGAGAAATTATCGAAATACAAGAACACCCGCTTTGCCCAAAATTTAGAGGATCTCTAAAGATTTCCAAAGTTTGGTTCCTTCTGGAATAAGGCGGAAAACAGAAGTCATGGTTTCTTGTGATGAAGTATTGAAGGTGAAGCCATACACTGTGCTCTACACTAAAGAACGTGATGACGACGAAGAAAGTGTGGGTTCTTCGTATCATGTCACTATAGAAGGCGAGAATAGTTTTCCATCTTGCATGGAGGATAATGCAGAATTGGAGGATGTTTCACCATGTTATCACATATCCGTCAATGATGGGGACCCTCAAGAAGATGAAGATGCGAAATATTCTCCCCCAGAACTTGAAGAAGGGATGAAGGTAACAATTGACGCTTTAAAAGAAGTTAACCTTGGCATTGATGAAGAACCAAGACCCACCTACCTAAGTGCTTTACTAGGAGTTGATGAAGAAAGCACTTATATTGAGTTACTCAAGGAGTTTAGGGATGTATTTGCTTAGAGTTACAAAGATATTCCTGGCTTGGACCCTAAAGTGGCAGTTCATCACCTTGCGGTCAAGAGTGGCGCTCGTCCTGTTAAACAAGCTCAAAGGCGCTTTAGGCCGGACTTGGTTCCCCTGATTGAAACCGAAGTTAACAAACTCATTGAAGTTGGATTTATTCAAGTATTGCCCCTGTAAGGAAGAAGAATGGCCAGATTCGAGTATTTGTTGACTTCAGGTATCTCAACAATGCATGTCCCAAAGATGAATTCCCGCTTCCTATTCCAGAGCTAATGATCGATGCTACTACTGGTTAAGTGGGAACGTCTTTCATGGACGGTTCGTTGGGCTATAACCAAATTCGCATGGCACCAAAAGATAAAGAGCTTATTGCATTTCGCACCCCCAAGGGTATTTATTTCTACAAGGTGATGCTTTTTGGCTTGAAGAACGCTGGTGCTACTTACCAAAGGGCTATGCAGAATATTTTCGACCATCTTCTCCACAAGAATGTCGAATGCTACGTTGAGGACTTGGTGGTAAAATCAAGAAATAAGGGCGACCACTTGAATGACTTGAGAATGGTATTTGAATTGCTCTGGAGGTACCAACTTAGGATGAACCCATTGAAATGTGCCTTTGGAGTTACTTCTGGAAAGTTCTTTGGTTTCATTGTCCGACATCGAGGGATCGAAATTGATCAAGCAAAAGTGGATTCTATCTTAAAAATGCCCGAGCCTTGGGATATTCATGAATTGAAAAGTATACAAGGAAATCTAGCATACCTTAGGAGATTTATCTCGAACATAGCTGGAAGGTGCCAACCATTTAGTCTCCTCATGAAGAAAGGAATTCCTTTCAATGGGACCAAGCTTGTAGCAATGCCTTCGAAAGTATCAAAGCCTACTTGATGAAGCCTCCAGTTTTAGCAGCTCCTATACCTGGAAAGCCATTGATACTATACATTGCGGCGCAAGAAAGGTCTGTTGGGGCACTGTTG
The DNA here is from genome assembly GCA_005239525.1 of Nicotiana knightiana. Classification (NCBI taxonomy): domain Eukaryota; kingdom Viridiplantae; phylum Streptophyta; class Magnoliopsida; order Solanales; family Solanaceae; genus Nicotiana; species Nicotiana knightiana. The sequence goes on along the minus strand of ML398306.1, from coordinate 52,519 downwards.
GGCCAAGAAATTAGTGAGGGGAAATAAAACTCCCTTTACTACTTGATCAGGATGATGACACCAAATGAGCTGAATTATTCGGCAATTGAAAAGCTGTGTTTGCGCTAGTCTTCTCAATTCAAAAGTTGAAGCACTACTTTCAAGCTCATGTTGCCCGTCTTGTTTCCAAAGAAAATCCCATAAAGTTTGTGATGTCAAAGCCTGTTCTTAGTGATCGACTAGTGATATGGTATCTCCAATTTCAACAATTTGAGATTTTGTACATCCCTCAAAAGGCTGTAAAAGGACAAGCATTGGCAGACTTCTTGGCATATCATCCGATACCAGATGACTGGGAGCTAACTGATGAACTACCTGATGAGGACGCAATGGTCGTTGAAGTTCAACCTCCATGGAAGATGTACTTTGATGGTGTTGCGCATCGTGGAAGAGCCGGTGCTGGCGTAGTATTTATCACTTCCCAAGGTGAAGTATTTCCATACTCCTTCACCTTGACACAACTCTGCTCCAACAATGTTGCTGAGTATCAAGCATTAATACTTGGGCTCGAAATGGCCGTTGATATGCAATTTCAATTGAAAGTCTTTGGTGACTCCCAGTTAGTGGTAAATCAACTTTTAGGTAGCAACGAGGTTAAGAAGCCCGAACTACGCCCTTATCATGATTACGCTAAAAAGTTAATTGGGTGGCTCGGTGATTTGACTATTCAGCATGTGCCAAGGAAATAAAATAAGAAGGCTGACACTTTAGCTGCCCTAGCTTCATCATTAACCCTGCCTGATCAAGCGCAAGTTACTGTCTGCCAAAAATGGGTAGTACCGCCATCGAATGAGGCTGACTGCGAAGAAAAGGAACTCAAGCATCTCGTTGCTGTTTCTGAAGTTGAGAAAGAAGAATGGCGACAACCCATTATTGACTACTTATGCTATGGGATACTTCCAGAAAATCCGAGGAGAAGGACTGAAATTCTTCGTCGTGCACCTCGCTTCCTTTACTACAAAGATACTCTATACAGAAGGTCATTTGAGGGAGTATTCTTGTGATGCTTGGGGGAAGAAGAAGCTCTCCAAGCTTTGCAAGAGGCACATTCTGGGGTATGTGGGTCGCACCAGTCTGGACCAAAGCTCCACTTCTATATAAAAAGGATGGGATATTATTGGACAACGATGGTAAAAGATTTCTTGGACTACGCTCGAAGATGCAAGACTTGTAAATTCCATGCGATTATTCATCAACCTCCTGAAGTGTTGCACCCGATAGTTGCATCCTGTTCGTTTGACGCTTGGGGATTGGATGTTGTGGGACCACTGCCAAAGTCTTCTAGTGGTCACTTATACATCTTGGCTGCAACTCAGTACTTCTCAAAATGGGCCGAAGTTGTTTCCCTTAAGGCGGTAAAGAAGGAAAATGTTATGAGTTTCATCCGAGTAAGCATAATCTATCGCTTTGGCATTCCTCGTTACATAATAACGGATAATGGAAAGTCATTCGATAATAGGTTGATGAACAAGATTTGTGATCTCTTTGGCTTCAAGCAACATAACTCTTCAATGTACAATGTTGCCGCCAATGGTCTAGCTGAGGCATTCAATAAAACTCTATGCAACCAACACAAGCAACTCTGTATTCACTCGTTTATGGAATCCAAGCCGTCTTGCCACTTGAGCGCCAAATACCTTCATTACGGCTGACTATTCAAGAAGGGATCACTGATGAAGAAAATGCTCGACTTCGATTAGCAGAGTTAGAGGATCTTGATGAGAGGAGGTTGGAATCTCAACAAAGTCTTGAATGCTATCAAGCTCGATTGTCTCGCGCCTTCAATAAAAGAGTTTGTCCGAGATCCTTTCAAGTAGGAGATCATGTCCTTGCCATAAGAATACCCATTATAACTTCTCATAAACATGTAAGGAGGTTCACTTCAAAATGGGATGGGCCATATGTCATGCAAGAAGCTTATTCAAGTGGGGCTTACAAGATGGTTGATGCAGAAGGCATGAGAATCGGCCCCATCAATGGCAAGTTTTTGAAGAAGTATTATCCTTGAAGTTGCCACGCTCCTTGACGCATGAGCCTAAACTGCATGTTGCTATACTCCTGGCCCACATGAGTCTAAACTGTGTACGGCCCAGGAAAAAAAAGTCCGCTATGTTGAAAACATCGAAAGAGGCAGCCTAGGCAAAAGTTAGGACATAAAAAATACAAAAAAAATTCTATCCATTATGAACTACGGTATGACTTGATTCTCTTCACCGAGGTACTTTGGCAGCTTAGAGTTTCATTCTGACTTCAGTCGTATAAGTTCAAAAGATACATAATCCCCCAATCATTGTCCGAATGAAGTACGATGGAATGTAGTTCATTCAATCAGTATTTGAAAATCGAGCTGGGATACCATTCTTATGTTAAACTTTGGATCCCATTTGATTTAAAGGGGTCAAGCCGCTATGGTAAATTGGTGTCTTCAATAAAATGATTAATATCTTTTAGGAGGTTTCCAAGCATTTGCATTGAAGTCCGGGTATCCATCATGCCTTCACGTTTGCCAAACCTTCAAGTTATTTTGGTCTGCCTTCATGATATTTTAAAATTTAGTGAGACTTGGACCCAAGATATTTGGTGAGAATGAAGCTATTGAATTTCAGTTTTGACAATTAAAAGTTCTTACAATCCCAAGGCTTCCACACCAAGATACGAGTATTTTGGTGAAGTCGTGCTAATTTGGAACTATCGTCATATCAGACACCAAAGTTGATTTTGAAATATTATCTGAAACTGCCCTTAAGACATTAAATCTTGAATTTTATATATGTTATATATTTTGAAGTTAAGTTTCCAATAGAACAAACGATTCGTTATTTTGATATTCCTACAGCAAGATACAAAAGTTTTGGTGAAGTCGTGCAAATCTGAAACTGTCACCGTGGCAGGATTTAGTGTTGACTTAAAAATATTATCTGAAACTATACTTAAGGCATTAAACCTTGAATTTAGGATATGTTATATATTTGGAAGTTAAGTTCCAATAGATCAAACGGTTTGTAATTTCGACGTTCCTATAACAAGATACAAAAGTTTTGGTGAAGTCGTGCAAATCTGAAACCGTCACCGTGGCAGAATTTAGTATTAACTTCAAAATATTATCTGAAGCTATACTTAAGGCATAACATCTTTTATTTTGGATATTTTATATATTTAAAAGTTAATTTTCCAATAGATCAGACGGTTCATGATTTCGGCATTCCTACATCAACATACAAAAGTTTTGGTGAAGTTGCGCGAATCTGAAATCGTCGCCGTGTCAGAATTTAATATTGATTTCGAACCAATATCTGATTCTACCCTTAAGTAATTAGATTTTGCATTTTGGATATGTCATATATGTGCAAGTTAAGTTTTAAAAAAATCAGACAGTTCGTGATTTTGACTTTTCTACGCTAAGATATGATTTTTTTTTAGAGAGACTGCACAAATCTAAAATTTTTGACATGGTGAAATCTAAAGTTGGTTTCAAAATATTATCTTGTCGATTCTGAAGGTGTTTGATTCTAAGTTTTGGATATGTTTTAGATATTGAAGTCTAATTTTTGAGAAATTAAGCGGTTCGTTATTTGGACTCTCCTACGACAAGATATGAATCTTTCGTTACGAGTGCATAAAGCTGAAAATTATGCGACCAAGATAAATTTCGGGCAATGTAAAGCAAAAGAGAAACAATCTTATTTAAGATGAAATAAATATCCACTAGGTCAATCTAACATAAAGATAAAAGGGAAGGTAATGCTAATAACTTAATCTAAACAAAACTTGTAGTTGATCAATTCTTGACAGCTAGTCTCCAGGTTCTTCTTCTTCTTCTCCTCCAAATTGGCCGAATCTTCATCAATCAGCAAATTTACATTGTCATATGAAGGGACCTCAGTCTCGGCAACTAAAACTTTTTCCTGAATCTCTCCAACCTCCTTTCGAGTCGCCTCTATAACACCTTCGAGGTTTTCCTTCTGTTGTTGTAATGTCTGCAACTTCTTCACAACTCTCTTCAGTTTCTTTTCACTAGAGGAAACTTTATTGACTTTCTCACTTGCTTCAAGTTTGAACGACTCGAGACGCTCTTTAGCTTTAGAAATCAGCTCTAGCTTCTCATCTTCACTCGTCTTATCAGTCATATTGGATCGCTCTTGGTCATATGATGCGGCAAGCTCAAAAAGAAAATCCAGTAAACTCTCTAATGAAGAAAGATCCAAAATATTCGTCTTCTTCATATCCTCGAAAATCTCAATAATTTTCTCCCTATAAGATGAAAGCAATTTTGCACGAGTTTTGGAGAGTCTATTACAAATGTCCTCCCAAAGTCCCAAGATGAATTCCTTTTTGCGATTAAAGACAATGCTCTTTCCTTCAAAAATAGATACCGATGTATTTGTCATTGGTGGAACGTGAGTTATCTCATTTGGAGTTTGTCTTTTTAGGGCTTCGTCATGAGGACGAGATGATGCCTTTGAAGACGACTTCACTTTAGATGTAGGCCCTCCAATATATTCGTTACTCACTTGCGGCTTATCATGTGGGGATACCACCGGATGCCCAATGGCATTTAACTGCATAAGAAAAATGCAAAGAGAGTGAATATTTTCTATTTGGTCAATTAAAAAAATAAAAAGAAAGGGAAAGGTGATTGTATTTTTACCTCCTTGTTACAAGCTGTATGTGTTCTTGAGGGACTATCAACACTTGGAACCTCTACGATCTCTACTGGGTTAGGCCGTTTCCAATTTTGATCTTCATTGTCTTGGGAATAACTCCAATAGGATTATGTTCGACTTTAGGCGCGCAGATTTCTTTTCCTTTCGCAGTGGGGCAGGTTTATATATAAAATTTTTGTTATACCAAAAATTTGTCCACTTACTGAATGAGACTTTTTGGTTAGCACCCCTACCTTCCTTAAGATGATGAAAGGCGGCAAATAAATACTCGCAAGATCGAGGGATAAATCTTATCTGTTTTTCCTCCAAACCAATAAGTTCTCTTGTCTCAGGTACCACTTCTTCATACGGAGAACCCACAATGGGAAGACCTCCAAGGATATGTAAGTCTCAAATAGAGATAGATAGTTCTCCAGCTGATGTAAGAAGCGTGTTCGTCTTGGGGCACCAAGCCTCACAAAATGCTTGTAAAATGTTCGAGTTTCGATCATAAATGAAGAGTGAGGCATAGACAGCATCATAAATCTTTGATGTACTCAGGGTTTGTTGGCTTCCACCATGTACGTCTTCAGCCCATTCCCAATATCCTGGAATATGACGATACTCACCCTCGATTGTTGTTGTGTTTCCCCGACGTACTTCGCCTTGAATTGTGCGACGTCCTAAGGTCGGAAAGGTGCTAGCAATGTTCAAGTGGCGATGTATTGGTGCTTGGAGAGACCACATCTTGGACAATGGATTAGAAGTTGACTTGTGCTCCAAGGTCCAGTTTTCTATATAAAGGGAGTTCCTTAAAGAAGGCCATAAGGCTGCATACCGGCCAACTTGTGGGGTGTGAACCAAAAGCTTAGTTTGTTCTATGCCATCTTTGGTCTCGATTATGAGATACTTGAGTTTGGAGGAAGGTGAGGTATAGTCTCTGAAATTTATCATATTTTCGGGCTGCAAAAAAAAAAAAAAAAAAAAAAAAGAAAAAAAAAGGGTCATCAAAATCCAAATCAAGAATATTAGAATGGGCACAAATGTCTAAATGGATTAAATGGTCTCCGATAGTCGGGCCACATTGAGAGTAATGGTCTCCGATAGTTGGGCCATATCGAAAGTAGTCTCTCCGGTAGTCGAAACACACTGAGAGTAATTTCTCCAGTAGTTGGGCCACATTGAGAGTAATCTCTCCGGTAGTTGGGCCACATTGAGAGTAATCTCTCCGATAGTCGAGTCAGTTTGAGAGTAATCTCTCTGGTAGTCAAACCACATTGAGAGTAATCTCTCTGATATTCGGGTAGGAATGCGTACTCATCTCCTCACACTCTAAGATTGTCTTCTTCTTACATGAATCATCTCGTTAAACAAGAACACGTCCTTCTCGTTCGACCTACAAAAAAAACAAAGGAAAACAAAAGAAGACATCGAAGAACTATAGAAGAGAAATTAATGTACCTTTGCGCGGCTTCCGAACGTCGAAGTAAATTGACTTTGAGGATGCTGCTGTGTATAATCAGTTACCATGAGAATGCGGAATTTATATAGCTAATGAAACATGGCATTAAAAGGTTGTTAGGCGATGTGGGATCAGGTGTAAGGCGGCATAAACAATCCTTTCCCAACATGAAAAGGGAACATAAATGGACGTCTGCTGAAGGGTTGACTAGTAACGAGGGCGGCGAAAAGGATTTTGTTTGATGCAACTGGAAGTTGGATTAAGTTAGCGATTAAATAGGGTGGGTAAGTGTTTGTGTCCTAAGCGGAGTCTAATGAAATTAAGCCGAGATTAATCTTCTCGTGAGTGCACAATGATAAAAAATTCAATATGAATTTGTCAAGCCTTACGAGGTCCAAAAACATCACGTGGTACAAGTAGGAATTTTATTCGTCAACAGGATAAAACTTTCTAAAGGATTATTCCCATTGGAACATGACTTTGTTACAATTAAGATGTATACTTACCCATGGATCCTCCTTGTACAATAAAGATTGATAATAGGAGATAATTGTCAAATGCTACGGCTTACGTGGGAACTCCTAGTATTGTGCTCTACCAAACTCCACTGAAGGCATGCAAATGATTATAAATTTATCTTCAGTTAGGCAGATTAGAGTGAAAAATGTCATTCATGCAATGAATTTCTAAGTTATTTTTATTGGAGGCTAATATAGGGGTGGTGGACGTTGCCCTTTATTGTACAAAAAAAAAAGAGATCAAACTTTGGAGGGTTATAATACTTCGAGCCTTGTCTTTATGAAAAAAAATGCATATCCGACAAGTCTTGAAGTAAAGGGCATTTGTAGGCATATAAATTTTATTAAAATTAAATCCGTAAAATATTTTGGACTATATATTAAATTCAAGACATATTGGTCCAAATAAATACTATGGGCTAATATAATTGAATTAATTATAAGCCCAATATATATGGATTAAATAAATAAGTCTTAATCCATTGGGCTAGTCCATTTAGTTGGACTACAAATGATGAGCCCACTTTATTAGGCCCAATATGCCATCTTCCTAGAGGCCCAGTGCCACGTGTCAAATGACGTGGCATGCCAAGTCAAATGAAAGAGCACATAAGACCATGTCACGTGTCAAAATGGCAAGGCATGCCAAGTCACATTAAAAGGCCAATGAAATCGCGTCACGTGTGCAGGTGACATGTTCTGGCCAATCAAATACGGCCATGGCACACTTTAATTTGATTGATCGGAAAAAGTTTATTCTTATCATAACTCTTTCCTTCCACAACTATAAATAGGGGTCTTCATAACTCAAAAAAGGGGAACAAAAGTTATAACAAGAAGCAAGAGAGAGCTCGTGGATCAAACGCCGCAAATTTCTCTACAAGTTTCAATCTTCAAGCAATCAAGTTCAGTTCAAGAAATCAAGTTCAAGCTCAAGAACGAAGAACAATTCAAGTATTCAAGATCAAGAACAAAGTCAAATCAAATACAAGACGTCCAAGATCAAGGCTACTTGTTTGTGATACAATTCGTGGCAACAATTAAAGTGTTCGCGATAGATAAATCAAAATTCAAATTCAAGATCAAGCTCAAAGGCCCTTGAATTTATACTAGAAAAGTAGAATCAGAGGATTTATAGAGATTGTAACACTCAAATATTTGAAATAAAATATTACAATTGTTGTAATATTTTTCGGTCCTAATTTTATTTTCTCGACGCAAATTTATTGTCTACAGGCTCATTTATACTTTTATCGTTAAAAAATCGACTTGTATTCTTTTTTATATTACGGGGGCTTCAGCATGAAGTGGGTGGACTTATTGTTTAATCAAAAAATAGAATTTTCAGTTAAAGCTTATATTTAGAAGAAATCGGGTTACTGATAACCAAATAATACTTTACTTCCTCAACAATCCGTTTGAAAAGAAAGAAATAAAAAAAAATAACAATATGAATTAGCAAAAAGAAATAAGGAATGAAATGACAATCAATCCCTCAAATTAAGTAGAAGGCTTTGGCAAAGCATAAAACTATAAGTATATTTCAGAAATGCTTGGAGCTTGTCCTTACAAGCGAGATTCTCCATCCTTATATAGGAGTATCTAATCATAATGTTTTTCCCTATTTATGACGAATTCATTATGAGCATTAATGGTATTAATTGCTCGTTGGTGATAACCATAACTGACACATTCGTAGCTATAAATGCCTTATAACGATTTTGATTCATTTTCCTTATTTACTGCTGATTCATGAATCTTTCCTCCTTTTTGGCCTTGATTCATTTTCCTCTCGCCTTTTTCTTTGACAGTTGTTTAGGCTCGATCATCTATTCTTTACAATCTCGTGGGTGTTTGATCTGTATCTTCCTTGCATTCTTAATTTCACTAATTGAATAAGCCAATTATCACTTTACCATTATTCCACGTTTCATGCTTTGTCAGTTCGTATGAATGGCATCTTTTTTTCATCAGTACACTTATGTGTCCGAATTCTCGACAAAAAGGCTCATATTTATTCCTCAGCTTTTATTTTGATTCAAAGTGATAAGCAGTAATAGTGAGACCTTTTTTTAATACGAGGTAAAATTAGACCAAATATTTTTTTAGAGGACAAAGTTGCTCAATTTCGAACTGTATTGAAACAAAATTTGGCCTATTTTCCTATGTAGAAATTAACTTGGGAACTTTTTTTTATCCATCATTGACAGAGGATGCTGCAACATATTTATACTGTCCTCACTTGAACATATAATTAGAAAAACTAGTCTTTGTGAATGCGTTTTGCGCATGTACCCCTATCAATGAATACATAAAATATTTAAAAGTACATAAATATTACTCTATTAAACACTATATTTATGTTATAAAATAAAAATCAAATAGAAAAATGCAAGTTTTTGAAATTGATTAATGTGATCCTATTTAGCTAACTAGATAAAGGACGCAAATATCCAAAAACTATAATCAGTTCATGACAATTTTAGAGCAAACTTTAAAATCCAATATAACGTTGATAGGAGTAATATTTTAGATGAAGGGTAAAATGAACATTTCACTTTTTATGGTGATTGGGTAATTCAACTTTGATATTTGGAGCTTTGATAGTACAAGGTCTGAATTTGTTTGACATGACAGATGCACTTCCTTCCGGGCGGATTTATAGGCAAAAATATTGAACGCGTGAACCTATGATCTTTCCGTAAAATTAAATATCTTATGTACATTTTTTCTAAAATTAGTATAAAATTAATCGTTGGCACTTATACTCAAAAAAAATTGAATGTGTACTTGAGTTAGTTGGGAAGAGGAATAAAGGGATCAATCCCCACTTATACTTAGCACGCTATTGCTTTCTTTTCATGACCGGTTAGTAGAGTTCAATGTAAAGATATAAAAAGAATCCAACTTGCATACCAATATTGAGCAATAGGTTTTGGATGCATGTGTTTGTCCCACAAAAATAATATTTTGCATGTACAATGCTAATCTCATGAGCACTTCCAACGAATTTATCGTTAAAAATTATTACAATCTGAAATTCCGAATTATATACTACTTCCATTGGTACAAATAAAGTAAAAGATACACAAATTTCTCGATAGAGAATTCCTTAGATATCAAGCAGAGAGACACAATAATGCTCATAAACAGGTAGCTCACTGGCTATGATATAGAGTTGCAGGTGCATTGCTCGATGATCTTAAGGCGTTAATTTTCTCTACTAATATATATTGATACAGTGACACAATTGTCTGTCTCTTTATTCGCTCTAATGCTTAGGTTATTTAAACATATTTGTATCCAACTGTTCAAGTCTATTTGTTCATTCTTCGGTAATTGAACTTATCTATGTCTAATATTATGGTAATTGTTACGAATATTTATTGTCGACTATTTTTTCTTACGTTTTTGTACATAAGAGTTAAGGAATAATTTATTTAATTAAGGGTATTATAATACTTCAGCTTTATAGGGTTATTTTCGCATTTCAACTTTGAATTTTCCACTTATAATATAGTATGATTTATAAAACGTAAACTTATTTTTCTTATATCAAATTCGAACTGATTAATTGAAAAACAACTAAAGATAACACAAAGCGATGAAGAAAAGAATGGGTTGCAATAGTTAGACTTGGCACATGAGTTTGCTTCAGAATCACTGCTTCCACGTCGGTTTATTATTTTCCAAAATCCAAATAAATAATCAATTAGTACTAATTGGAGAAATATAGTATTAGTGGAACACAACCGAATAATTATTGAAATATTAATATTATTTGGGGTAATGAAAGCGGACACTAATGCTTATATTAGAGTAGGTTGCCTGCGCATATTTTCGAGGTGCGACCCTTTCCCCAAATCATGTGTGAATGCATGATAGTTTGGCACTTAGCTACCATTTGCCCTCCCATATATGACGTAATCCGAGGGGCAAAAATTAGTGGCATCACATATTTATTTATATTAAACCAATAAATGTAAAGTAGTATTCGCAGGGAGTTTAGCCCATCGGACTTTGAAAAAATCGAAATTTTATTTTCTTACTTGTATGAGCCAACACAAGGAGAATTTAAACAAAGATGAAAAAAACAAAATGACCCTATTGGCCAATAAAAGTTTGATGACCAAGAAATGATTTAAAATAAAAGGAATTGTAGCTATTGGTAGGTTGTAAATTGAAGGAGAAAACAAGAAACAAAGACAATTATTTAGTCGTACAAGCTTTTGACATTTAAGTGGTGTTTAATGTCAAATGCTTGTACGATAATTTAGTCGGCAGAGATTATTGAAATAACAGCACTTCTATGACACGTGGATCTCAAATATTCTTGCATTTAATTGGTTATTTCCCACAAAATTTTCTTTTTGGGTTTATTTAAATATCATTACAGCCATCTTGAAACTTTATCACATGTAATTAGTTCCATGAAAACTCTAATATTAATTTCCTTTTCGGTCTTTCGTTTTCTTTTTCCTTCTTTGTAATAGTATGCGCTTATATTCACATTTGGTCATATGAACTAGTGTTAGTGTTGTATCTGTATACGGGGAGAAACCGAGCACGCGATATACTCCAGTATATTTAACCAAAAAATAAGATTTTCAATTAAAGTCTATTTTTAGAAGAAATCGGGTTACTGATAACCAAGAAATTTTGTATTCTCTCAATTATATGGAAATAAATAAATATAAGGAATGCAAAAGTAATCGATTGTAAGCAAAGTAAAATAATTGTCTTCCAATAATAATCAGAACGTGCCTTTACAAGTAAAATTCTCTTCCCTTATATAGGTATCTACAAATATAACGTTTCTTCCCTTTTAAGACCGAATCATTAATGATATTAATGAAACGTTATAAATAACAATCGTAACTGTTCACGAAGATTCTATAACGATTTTGATTCTTCTTCCGCATTAATTAGAGGTTCATGACTCTTTTCTGTCTTGATTCATCCTGCATGTTCTCTTCACTTAGTAATTTAGGCTCGAGCGACCGTTCCCTTTCGTCTCGTGGGTGATTTACTCGTACTTGTTGTAACTCGTGCATCTTTGAATACAATACTCCAGTTATCACTTTCTTAGTAATCCACGTGTCTTACCATGCCAGCCACATATAATTTCACGTGTAATATTTATTTTTACCAATACAGATAGTCCTCTCACTTGCCACATATTCAGCAATTGAATATTTGGGAAGTGGAACACATTTATGGCGGAAATTTTTGCCGCCGTTTCCCATGTACCATTGTGTCTTCTTCAGAACTAACACGTCATATGTCACTTCCATTTAATGCATGTGCTACGTGGCATTCATCTATTGGGTCTGCAACTCTTCAACAGTTTTTATGGCTTTCTTGCGGCTGCGTCAATCACGAAGTGACTATTTCATTATGACGTTTCCATCATGACTCGCTCTACATAATCGTTGCTTCTTCTTATAAATACATCTTGTGCCTTTGCTTTCACGAAAACCTTCAATCTACAGTATTCTTCTACCATAATTATTCTTATTCATCAGCACATATTATTTTCCAGTACAACCATGTCTTCACCAAACCCTGATCCTCGTAGAGTAGTAATTGTAGATGAACTTCCCTCTTCAAATGCTCCTATTAGGAGTAGAAGAGGTGGTAGACTACGTATCTTAGGATCAGTATCTGTTCGTGGTTCTACCTCTCAGCCCAATGTTGCTACCCCTTCTTCTTCTATAACTAGGGCTTCTTCAACCCATGGATCTTCTGCCAGAAATAGGGATTCAAGTGAACCTCTTCGAGAACCAACTGTCGATGAAATTATTCCTGCCGAAATTTCTTTCTTTTCTGATAGTGAATCAATTAGGAACCAAGTTACTTCTATGACTTCCTATGGTCGTGTCGATGTCTATCCTTCCAGATTACTGAGGGTTTGATTTCACTTATGCAAAGAGAATGCCAGTGAAAATTTGATTTTCCAATTTTAGTTCCTAGTCCAAATTAAAGGATCACTTCGTACAAAGTCGGTTACTCTTTTGTTTACACATATCCTTTTACACTAGGTTTCAGACCAACCATCGACCCAGTCATCATAAAATTTTGTCGTTTCTTTAACGTTTGTTTAGGACAGATTGGTCCTATCGTATGGAGAGTTGTTGCTTGTTTAAGATACCTGTCTAATTTGGCCTCTTTACCCTTCACCTTTCAACACTTTATTCATCTTTATTCCCCTAAATTATTTCATTCAGAGGTTTTTACTCTCGTGGCCAGGAGTAAAAGGGTTTTGGTTAGCCCTGAAAATGACAAAGACCGTGGCTGGTATGCCCGTTTTGTTGTTGTTCCCACAAGTGATTTAGTGGGTGAAGAGAATATGCTTTTTCCAGAAAAATGGAACTTTGCACGTAAGTTTTTTTTAGATTCTCTTATTTTTCTTCTTTTTTTATGAAGAAAGAAGAACTTATGATCTCGTGACTGTTTTCTCTTTTTTCTTTTTAGCAACCATGGAAGTTGTTGAAGAAATACGAAACTTCTGTGCTTGGATAGAAAAATTATTGTCAGTTGCTCTATGGAAGGAAGGTCTTGGAAGTACCTTTCTCATAAATTTAGTTGGAAAGTTAAAACTCATGTTATTCTTCCATTTAATTTTCTACCTTCTTTTCGTATTTATTTGGAAATTACTGACTTCTTCTTCTGTTAGGGTTTCCCATTCGAGGTGTGAGTGTCGCGTCTATTGCCTCATCAAGACTTTCTCTTTCCATAGCTCAAGATTTGATTTTAAGTTCCTCATCAAAGAGAAAAGCAGAGAGAACTCACTGTTATGAGGGTGAAGAGGAACGAGATCAAGGCTCGTTAGTGTGCAAGCCTCGGCCTAGGAGACGTGCTATCTCGGGTGATGAAGCCACTCCTCCTCCAAGTTCAGTCTCCCTGAATGAGCCTGAAAGTATCACTTTGGTGAGCTCTGATGAAGAGATAGCTGCTGCACCACGTGATTCTACAGAACAGTTATTTTCCCGTGGGTTTGATAATGAATACCTTGGCTTAGTTTCTAATGAAACACCTCTTGCCTCCTTTCACGTATCTGCTCCTGTTGGTTCCCAGCTTCCCGTACCTATTGTTGCCACCACTGCTCCACCCGTGGCTATTTTTACTCCCTCAACTGCCCCTACTGCTACCACTTCTTATGTTGAAGTTGGTTCTTCCAGTAGCAGTAGGATGAAAAAAGTTATCATTGAAGTCCCCGAGGACGGTAATCTTTTGAAAAAGTCTGGACAAGCTGATGAATGGCTGAAACCGTTGATTGGCCCAGTTGAGAAGTCTAAATTGGAGAGCCACATCTCTTTGACATGGATGAATGACATTGTCCATTCATCTTTGAAGGTATAAGCCTTAGCTCTTTTTTTTTACTTTCTTTGTGATTTTTTTTTATCTTTGTTTGATAATCACTTTTTCCCTTTCTTTTGTAGATCAACCTGATAGGCACTGAGCTAATGAAGAGGATTGTTCCTACAGAGCAGTTAATGAATTACTATCGCACTGAAGCGGATAACTGGAAAGAACAGTTTGAAGGCCTTCAGCTAGAAAAAAAAGTTTTAGATAAAGAGAAGTGTACCTTGGAGAAATAAGTGAGAGTTATGGAAGCAGAGTTGGCGATTGAAAGAGCCTCTTCCAGTCAAGTGTGCAAGGATAAAGATCTGCTCGAGTCTTCATTTGCCGAGCAGCTTTCTAAAGCTACTGAGGAAATTAGGAGTTTGAAAGAACTGCTTAATCAGAAGGAAGTCTATGCCGGGGAACTTTTTCAAACATTTACTCAGGCTCAAGAAGACCTCCATGCGTCTACCAACAAGGTCCAGTTCTTAGAGAGATCACTCGCCCCTTTACAAACTTCCTACGATGGTGCTTTGACTGAAAAAGAAGAGCTGAAGGCTGAAATTGAGCAATGAGAGAGGGATTATGAGGCCCTTGAGGATAAATCAACTATTGATGTAATCTGGGCTTTTTTGAACATGCGCCTCAAAACTTTAATGGAGGCTACCCAGGAAGGCTTTGACTTGACTGCCGAAATTGAAAAAACTCAGCAGAGTCAAAACTTTTCTTCAACTAAGGTAGGCATTCCCGAGGGTGATGAACTTACTCCTGGTGAAGTTGATGTTCAAACCTCTTCTGGTCAAGTCAAACCTTCTGCTGATGATGATGCCATCTTGAATTCTCCCGCTGCTGATATTACTGCCCCATAGTGAAATTATGTTTGGGAAGTTTGTTTTTTTATTTGTGGAATGGTTGGGAAGTTTTACCCTTGGTTCATTTTGGGGTTTAATATCAAGTTTTACTCCTGGTCTATTTTGGGGTTTCAACATTAAATACTTTGGTTTGAACTAAGTTTATACTTAGTTTTAATCGAGTTTATATGATATTTCATTTTGAGTTTTCGTTCTACTCTTATAATATTTTATTTTGAGTTTCTATTCTACTCTTTTATTTTGCATTTAAAAATGCTTTAATATTTTGTGACTTTCTGAAAAAGCACGAATTTTTATAAAAGATGGCCCTTTTATAAACGACACTTAATGAAGAAGACGTCTCAACTTCATATTGGTGTAAACATATGAAAGAAGTAGGAACACACATATTTCAAAGAAATTTCTTGAATAAGCTTTGAGGAAGTTTTGTATTGTGAACTTTCAAACTGTACAACACTTTACATGTATTTAAGTGACATTTACAAAACTTTCATAATTGTTTTCTTTGTAATAGATTTCACAGAATTCTAGGGTATATTTTGCAACCCACGACTTCATATTGCCTTTAACCTAAATACTCATATAATTTTGTACATTACATCTGTGAATGTATACTTCATCGAAGTTTATTACAAAGGTTTTTGAATCAGGCTGGTGTTTTTGGCTCTTGATTTGCTCTTGACTTTTGATTTTTTGGGTTAACCCAGACTTGACTCAAATTCTGATTCTTTTAGTCTTTGTTAGTCTCCTTTGCCTTCCATAGTCCCCCAAGTGTTACAACTTTGAAATATGAAATCTCGAGCACTTGATTATTCCTTCCATGTGGTCCATTTCCTGAAAGGAAAAATACATACGGGACTCGAAGGTATATTTTTTAGATGATGAGTGTTTAACCCTTTTTATTTCTATCAGAAAGGTTGTAACCCTAGACCGAGAATAATTTTGTATCCCGCGTATCTTTCAGGTCTAATATCATCATTTGGTGAGGGCTAGATTTTTACCTATCATCTAAAATTGTTAGTATAATTTTAACTGAATAAAACAAAATCGTAATTACGTGATACCTGACCGGGGTATTTCTTCTGTTCAGAAATAATATTTCTTCAGATGAACAATATTTCAATTCGAAGGTAACACTTTATCGTGCATGTTTTCCAACTCATAGGCACCTTTTCCAGCGACACCTCGAACTTTATAAGGACCTTTCCAATTTGGGTTCAACTTTCCTGCTCCAACTGTTTTTGTTGATTGGAAAATGTTTTTGAGAACGAAGTCCCCAATCTTGAAGTATCTGAGATGTGCCTTCCTGTTGTAGTATCTTCCAATGATTTGTTTTTGTGCTGCCATCCTTATTAAAGTTGCTTCTCTTCTTTTCTCGAATAAATCCAAGTTCGTTCTTAATTCTTCATCGTTTGATTCTTCTGTTACTTGTGTGAACCTTGTACTTGGCTCTCCTATTTCTACTGGATTAAGTCTTCTGAGCCATAAACAAGTGAAAATGGCATTTTCTCTCGTGCCTGTCTTTGTTGTTGTTCGATAAGCCCATAATACTCATGGTAATACCTCAAGCCAATTACCTTTCGATTCTTCTAATATTTTCTTCAGATTTTTAATGATAATTTTGTTTGTCGACTCTGATTGTCCATTTTCCATGGGATGATAAGGTGAATAGGTTATTCGTTTGATTTTCCATTTTTGAAAAAACTCTGTGACCTTCGAGCCTATAAACTGTGGGCCATAATTAGGGTTTTAACTAAAGATCTTCCTCATGCGTGATTTCTACAATGCCCCTCATGCACTTATTTCATCACATATTCTGTTTGAGCAGGTCCAAGGCATCTTGCTAAAGGAGCACCGAATGTTTTTCGATATAGATTCCCTAGAATTAAACAGTAACAGGAAGCTTTTCATCGAAGCGACTAAGATTCTTTTTTGCCTTCAGGTACGGGCCCGTACTGCAAAAAATTAACAATCTCGTTTCTCCAATCCTATGTTAAATTATTAAAGCTTACCTCATTTTATCTTGGTCTATTTCTGAATAAAATAAGTGTATTACAATAGTATTTTCTGCATTAGTTATTTCCGCAGCTGGTGCAAGGTTATCTAATGCATCCGTTCTGCGTTTTCTTCCCTGGGTATTTGCACGATCTTCCATGATTGGAAGTTTCTGATCAATTCTCGTGTCTTTTCCAAGTATTGTTTCATCCGTGCCTCCCTAGCTATGTAAGTCCCTGCATCTGATTAACTACCAGCTGATAGTCACTTTTAATCACGATCTTCTCTATAGAGAGTTCACGTGCCAGTTCTAAACCAGCAATTACAGCTTCGTACTCCGCTTTATTGTTAGAAATAGGGTAATATTTAATTGCTTGTCTTATACTTTCCCACGAAGGTGAAATTAGGACAATACCCAAACCTGATCCTTCAACATTTGAGGAGCCATCAGTAAATAAAGTCCACGTACCTGGATTAGATTTGGTGAATATTTGTAATTACTTTTCTACTTCAGGAACTATTTTCATGCTAAAATCTGCTACAAAATCTGCTAAAACTTGTGATTTTATTGCAGTTCTAGGTTGGTACATGATATCATATTCATTGAGTTATATTTTCCATTTGGCTAATCTACCTGACAATTCTTGTTTATCCAAAATATTCCTTAAAGGATATGCAATTATTACGGAAATGGGGTGACATTGAAAGAAAGGTCTCAACTTTCGAGATGCCATAACTAATGCTAAAGCAAGTTTTCTAGATGAGGATATCTAGTCTCAGCATCTAACAAAGATTTACTAACATAATAAATTAGAGATTGTTTACCTTTGTCTTCTCGTATCAAAACCGCACTTACAGCCATTTCCGAAATCGCGAGGTACACGAACAGTCTCTCACCATCTTTTGGTTTAGCCAACAACGGTGGATTCGATAAGTACGTCTTCAAAATTTTGAGGGCTTGTTGGCATTCTTCAGTCCATTCGAACTGATTTTGCTTTTTTAGCACTGAAAAGAATTTGAAACTTTTCTCCGAAGATTTAGAAATAAATCTTCCCAAAGCTGCTATCCTACTTGTCAATCTTTGTACTTCTTTTTTGCTCGTGAGTATATCAGGAATTTATTCAATAAATTTAATTTTTGCATGGTTTACTTAAATATCTCTATTAGAAACAAGAAAGCCTAAGAACTTACCTAAGCCACGCCGAAAGCACATTTTTCCGGGTTTAATTTCATATTATAGCTACGGAGGATCTCAAAGGTATTTGAAAGATTTTGAAAATGAGCTTCCGCTCGTGCAGATTTGACTAGCATATCATCAATATATACCTCCATGGTCTTTCCCAGGTGTTTTGGGAACATCTTGGTGACCAACTCTGATATGTGGCTCCAGCATTTTTCAAGCCAAAAGGCAAGACTTTGTAACAATAAGTCCCTTTGTCCGTAATAAATGAAGTTTTTTCTTCATCTAAAGGATCCATTTTTATTTGATTATAACCTGAGTACGAATCTAAAAATTTCAATAGCTCATGACCTGTGGTAGAATCAATTAATTGATCTATCTGTGGTAAAGGAAATGAATCTTTTGGACAAGCTTTATTTATATCAGTATAATCTACGCAAACTCGCCATTTACCGTTCTTTTTTGGAATTACCACAGTATTAATTAACCAATTAAGATATTTTACCTCACGTATTGAACCGATCTTTAAGAGTTTCTATACCTCGTCATGAATCACTTTGTTTATGAAGGAACCTCGTTTCCTCTTCTTTTGCTTGATGGGTACGAATGATGGATCCTCATTTCAATTTGTAGGTCCTCACCTCCGGAGCTATACATGTCATATCTGAATGCGACCATGAGAAACAATCTATGTTAGCTTTTAAAAATTCAATTAACTTACCTCGTATTTCTAGGCTCAGCTTGCTCCAATTTAAACTTTTCGATCTGACCATTATTCGAATAAATCAACAGCTTCGAGTTCTTCAATTGTTGTTTTGATATTTTCATTCTCCTCTGGTTCTTGAATTATATCCGGTCTTGAATCCACATCGGTTTGTTTTGAGACATTTTCAGATGAGATTTGATTTACCACATCTTCTATGAAATCCTTATCTGTATCGGTGCTTTCCTTGTGTGATTGCACCATTGAATTGATATTCCTAGAGGTTTGTTGATCCCCTCGAATTTGTTGAATCCCCTATTTTGAAGGGAACTTAATAACTTGGTGTAACGTAGACAGTGCAACATCCATGTCATGTATCCATGGCCTCCCAAGAATCATATTATAGGCCATGTCCATGTCTATTACTTGAAATTTCGTCTCTTTGATGACACCTTCCGCGAACGTGGTTAGCATTATCTCCCCCTTCGTGATAATAGTCGAATTGTCGAAACCAGATAAAGAACGTGCTTTTGGTACCATCTGATCGCCAACTTGCATTTCGTTCACCACTCGCAATAAGATAATATTTATGTAGCTACCTGGATCAATCAAAACTCGTTTCACATTAGTATCATGTATAAGTAGAGATATTACCAATGCATCATTGTGTGGAATCATCAAGCTGTCCGCATATGCATCATCAAATGTTATGTTATCTTCTTCCAAGGTCTGACGAACTCGCTTCCCGTGAGTGACGGTGAATTTTGACGTCCTTTTTGCAGCTGTGTATGTTACACCATTGACTTCTTCTCCCACGCTTATCACGTTCACTATTCTCTTCGGAGATGGAGGTTTTGGAGGTTCTTGTCTATTTTTCATGTAAGATTTCTTCCCTTTCTCACTAAACAGATATGTCAAGCATCCTTGCTTCAACAAATGTTCCACCTCACCTTGTAACCGTCTGCAATATAATGTTTTATGGCCATGGTAGTTATGAAACTCACACTAGAAATCTGGATTTCTTCTGTTTGGGTTTGATCTCATTTATTTTGGCCATTGTACCTTATCTCCCATGCTTCTTAAAACAACAATCAACTCGAAAGTACTGATATTGAAACTATAATCTCCAATCCTTGCATTTTCGTTGGTATCACTGTCATGTACACCCCGATCTTTTCTGAATCTAGACGATGATGAACCTGAATCTCTGTTTTCAAATCTATGATCAGGTTGTACGTTTTCTAGTTTGGATAGTGCGTCTCGCCCTGAGGGTCCCATATAAGGATCGTAACTATTTTTACCGGACCTCTTCTTAGATTCTGACCGCCTCGAACCTGTTTTCTCATCAACCTTTGATTGAGCAATGATGTCCTCTTCGATCCGTAGTTTGGTACTATACCTATTATAAACATCATTCCATTTTGTGGTAGGGAATTCTCGTAAGCTTTCGTTGAACCTTCTCGTGGATTCTGAACTTTTTTCATTTAGATTACTTGCAAATTCCACGGCTGCCCAGTTATCAGGTACTCTTGGTAGCATCATCCTTTCACGCTGGAATCTCTAAAAATTCTCTGAGCAATTCTGTATCTCCTAGTTTCACTTTAAAGATATCCTCCATTCTTTTTTCAACTTTTTGAGCTCCCAAATGTGCTTTTATAAATAAATTCGCAAGCTCAACAAATGAGTCAATAGAATTTTCAGGTAAAAGAGAATACCACGTTAATACCCCTTTCGCGAGTGTTTCTCCAAACTTTTTGACCAAAACTGATTCGATCTCCTGCTTGGTTAAATCATTGCCTTTTACTCATGTGGTGAACGTAGTGACATGGTCACATCGATATGTTGTTCCATCGTACTTTGGGATGTCAGGAATTTTGAACTTCTTGGGAATGAGCAATGAAGCCGCACTTGGTTTCCAGAGTTATTGCGAATATTTGTCGATATCCACTCCCTTGATCACAGGTGGTACGCTGGGTATTTTCTCGATATGGTCGTTTTGTTCTTTCACCTGTTTCTGCAAAGTTTGTAATAAAGTTTGTAAATCAGAATTATTAGGCATACCTTGTCTCCCATCACGTGACTCATTGGGAGTTCCCCGGTTCCTGAATTAGCTAGCCTTGAGCGTGGGATTTCCATAGTTATGGTATTATTTGGGGAGGAGTTGGTGGCACAACTGATAGTCCCCTCAAAAAATCCTGGAGAGCATTATTCAGGTGTTCAGCAATCAAACAGTATCCTACTCAACGGTTTGTTCATCTCCATGTTGTTCATTATTGTGAGTAGTAGATCTTTCAGGTGATCCTTCTCGTGAAGTACGTGGTGCTCCTTGAGGTGATGGAACTGGAGTTCCCTCCACCTGCTGGTTGTTGTCATTGACAGTTGACATGACTTGGTTGTGATAGAGAAAGATTTGGAAAGTAAGGATATTATCAAATTCCCGGCAACGGAGCCAATTTGTTTAACCGAAAAATAAGATTCTCAGTCAAAGCCTATTTCTAGAAGAACTCGGGTTATTGATAACCAAGAAATTCCGTATTCTCTCAATTATATGGAAATAAATAAATATAAGGAATGAAAAATTAATCGATTGTAAGCAAAGTAAAATAATTATCTTCCAATAATAATCAGAACGTGCCTTTACAAGTGAAATTCTCTTCCCTTATATAGGTATCTACAAATATAACGTTTCTTCCCTTTTATGACCAAATCATTATGAGTATTAATGATATTAATGAAATTTTATAATTAGCAATCATAACTGTTTACGAAGATTCTGTAACGGTTCTGATTCTTCTTTTGCATTAATTAGAGGTTCATGAATCTTCCTTCTTTTCTGTCTTGATTCATCTTGCCCGTTCTCTTCACTTAGTAATTTAGGCTCGAGCGACCGTTCCCTTTCGTCTCGTGGGTGATTTACTCGTACCTGTTGTAACTCGTACATCTTTAAGTACAATACTACAATTGTGACTTTCTTAGTGATCCACGTGTCTTACCATGTCAGCCACATATAATTCCACGTGTAATATTTATTTTTACCAATACACGACCTCCATTAGGGTAAAACGAGCTCGAAGATTCTTGCAAAGGATCGGAATCGAAGCAAAGGTCTCATCGAGTCAAAATTCGGGGGCATGTTGTCTGCCTTCAAAAATATCGGGGTCATGATTCAAGATCGATCCAAATCCTGAAAGACTTCGGGTAATCGAACACGACAGACAGAAGGTCGTAATATCCGAGACCGGCCGAATATGACGGCTTGGATCTCGGCACGTATCGATAAAGAATCGGAAATCTGTTAAAAAGAAGATCTTTTTACCTTTTATAGAGTTGTACTTAGAATAGGATTCCCCTACTATATAAAGGGGGTCTGATAATTCATAGGCACATTGTAACATGCATTCCAAATCAATATACTACCATTTTCACTGTTATTTTAAGCTTTTACTCTCATTCGTCAAAGTTGTTCACTGTGAGCCTGAATCAAGGGTGAATGCTTCATTAAGTCTGGAACCATTCTCCTCGCGTGGTTTGAATTTACTGTATCTTTACTTGTCTTTTCTAACTCGATTTATCATTTTGTATCAAATTAATCCGCATATCCTTAAAACCACTCACAAATTTAATTGTTATCCGATTTTGAGGGCAAACAGTTTGGCGCGCACTGTGGGGCTAAGGATAATAGTGGCAATTTGATAAAAATTCTTGTTGCCCTTTTTCCTCGTGGAGTCCGAGGTTTTGACATTTTGGGACAGCCCCTTCCCTTTGGGATGGGGCATGGGATTTGAAGAGTCGCCATCTAACGGATTAAGGTGCATCAGGACACCTAAAGCAAATAACTCAAAAATCGGTTTACATCACCAGAGAATGGGTAAGGGCTCGAAATTACCTTGAGGGAAAAGTGTTAGCCACCCTTAGAGGTCCACAACGGTAGGTCCCGACCAAACTCAATTTAAGCGAATCAGTCTTTAAAGGAAAATAAAACAGTTTAAGAACAAATAGATATTACTTTAAAACGGAAATTAAAAGGGTCCTACGTTTATTAGCCTATAGGATCACTTCTATGCAGTACTCAGTAACCTTCCTCAAATAGAGGTGTTACGCGTAGCATTAGCGAACAGATCATCATCTCCTTTACTACCCAGTTACCCTTCCCTTTATTAATTATTACCTAAGCGTTCTAATAGCATCCGGTAAGTATCTTATGCGTGCACTACCCATCCTTTACCTATGGTCCTGGAGGTGTTTAGGACCTCTATTTTAAGGGGGTTATAGACTCACCTATGTTTCTTAAAAGGAGAAAACTAAGAGACAAACAAAAATCAAATAGGAGGGTCACATAAGGAGCAATTAAGGGGGCGCATGTTTACCTCCACAAATAGGCAAACAAATGCACGCCATTCAGACAAGCGATTTTTCATGATTTAGGATCCTATAGGCAGGATATCTAAATGAGCATAAACAAAATATATAACAGTTTTGTTAAAGCGAGGCTTTGAGTATCCATCAGTTTGCCTGCTGATTTTTTCACTTACTGAATCTGGGCACGTTTCAAGCAGAAAGAAAATCACAATTTTAAACCCAAGACTTTAATTATCCTACATGCTTGCCTAAGTGATAACCGGGCAGAATCCTATGGACATGGTATCTAAAATGTAAACTAGTGATTGATTTTAACAGGCAGATTTCATCTTTTTAGATCCTATAGTCATGCTTTCTATGTGCTGAAACTGATTACAAGTATTATTTCCTATAGGCATGATATCTAAGTGTTGAAACTGTTTTTATACTTATTTCCTATGGGCATGATATCTAAGTGAGCGAAGATGTTACACAGAATGTTAGACAAGTTTGATAATTCCCAAAGAAGATCCTACATGCATGGTTGCACATTGAGACTTGTGAATATGCATAAACATGGATTTTGATGCAGAATTGATAAACGTCCTATAACAGGATTTCTAGGATGCATGTGTGAAATTCAGGACTACAAATAATGATATAAGTCCTATAGGCATGGTCTCTAATGTATATAAATAATCACAACAATCCTATAGACATGATTTTTACCCGAACCCAACAAAAATATATATAAAAATCCCTCCTAGCTTTTATTAGTAACCCTATATCTGTTTTAAAAAGATTATTATTATAGGTCAATACAAATGAATTACATAATGAAAATCACTATACTATAGGGAGCCTTAGCAGGCCCAAAGTCAACCTTGAAGTCAGGCCTTCAATCAAGTCTGGAGTACACCAGCAGTTCATAATAACACAACTGGGCTTCTGGTGTGTCAAAGTTCCTAAGGTCCCCAGGGACCCTGGACAATGCTCACACCAGAACCTTTTCAAGGAAACAATTTTGTAAACAAGTTTAGAAGGCCAACCCCAATGTGTCAGAGTTCGGAGGAGTCTCATGGATTCCTAGGCGGTGCTCACACTGGGNGGGGGGGGGGGGGGGGGGGGGGGGCGCAGGACCCTAGATATCTAAGAGTAGAAGTTGAAAATAATATACAAAAGTAGGAAAATAATTTTAGAAAAAACAGTTTGAGTTTTAGAAGTGCATAGAAATAAGTTACAAGATCATAAACATAACAGAATCAGATTGGGTGTCAATAGTCACAACAAGAGTAAGAACACTGAATTATAGGCAGAACAGGGTCACAATTAAGTCAAACAAGATTTCACATTGCTGGAATTAACTTAGTTCATTAACTATTACTAGGTGAAATCATATAGACATGTATCAAACAGAGAACAACATGCTGAAATTAAGTGACTGATCAGACAGTCATACAAAGGTAGCAGGAATTTAAAGCACATTATCCTTGAAAAAGGTACACAGAAATCACGAGTTGATCAGGAACATGTTAAGGTAAATTATAAACACATAAAACAGGACAGGATTTGAGGCATGCTAGTTGAGAAATAAGTAAACAAGCGTCATGGATCGAACAGGAATATGTTAAAGTGCACTAATCATACTAACATATGGGACATGACAAATTAACATTAGTTTAGGAATTCTTGTTAAGAGATCAATAAACGGGAATATAGGGCAATCAGAGGCATGTTGGTGTCTATAATAAACTGACTACATAGCATATTGAATAGGACGTGATAACAGAAATAGGGGCATACCAGTTAAAAGATAGCAACAGGAAAGTGAAGGCAAATAGGATCCAAGAGTCTAGCCTTGGCTTTCAGCCGGCTAGACAGAGCAACAAGTGGAAGTAAAAGAGAGAACTACAGTTGAGAGTGTGTGAGTAAGAGTTTATATGTGTAGGTGTTTCTGTATATTCCAGTGTGTGTTCATGTGTGTTTTGTCGTGTTTTAAAATCAGAACAATGACAGGTTTATATAGCACATAGTAGAGTAAACCAAGTAAGGCAAGGAAAATCAATTGCACACAAATAAGGCATGCAACATTAATTAATCAGTCAGTTATGGCTTAACGGGAATAAATTAACAGCAAGTAAAACTTATATTAAGGACAGTCTTTCCCGGGGTAAACCAGTAGACATGATTGAGGCTAAATAAGGTAATTAGTAAATCAATTAGAGGTCAGTCAAAACAATCAAAACCCAGAAATCAAGCCAACAATATAATCAAGGAAAGTAGTACTAATTACGAATCACATATAAGGAAAGGATAGGTAAAACCCTTCAGAGAGATATTAGTTTTAAAAAAAAAAAAAAAAAAAAAAAAAAAAAAAATAAGAACACAATTTTCGAACCCTAATTAAGCAAGTAAAAAAAGTTAATCACTTTTAATTGACAGAGTCATAGTAAACGGGCTAACATTAGAGCAAATAGTAGAAACCCTAGGACATGCAGACATAGATATGAGAACCAGTCAAAAAAATAAAGGAAACCGGAGTTAAACACTTAAACATTTGAAAATATTTTGCAGAAATCTCTTGAAAAATCAAAACCCTAGCTTTTAGGAAAAAATGAAATCGGTTGATGATAGTGGTAAAAAATGAAAGATCTTAAAGGAAAACCATTAAACAAACTCCAAACACTTCATATCTAAACAGATCTAACCCTATTTGGCCAAAAATAGTTAGGTTTGTACAAAAATAAACAGAGGTAGAAATATCGAGATTTAGAACGGAGATTTGAAGCCATGAAAGCACGAAAAAATGATAATAGTCACAAACAATGGGTGAATACAGATGAATTCACCAATAGACAGAGGGACTCGAACCAAGTCTGCTCAGATAACATGGAAGTCGAATACCAAGTAGAGATAAGAGGCCAAATAACGCATATAATCGAAGGAATAAATCATGAATTGAAGGGGGTTCAGGTGATGGAGGGTTAGGGTTAGGGGGAGGCTTAGAGATAAGAGAGGAGGAAGGGATTTAGGGGCGGCTGTTTTGAGAGAATGATTAGGGTTTGGGGTCGTTAGGTTAATAAAAATGGAATGTAAATATTGGACCGTTGATCATTTGAGATCAACGACCAGGATTGAACCTAGATTGGGGCGGGTCAAGGTTATGGGTTAATGTAATTGGGCTGAGGTAGTAGTTTCGGCCAGGTCCGAAAAATATCAAAATAAAAAGAGGCTATTTGTCAAATAACCAATTAACTTGATAAAATAATTTATAAAACTAGCTAATAAAATGATAAAAATATTATTGATGCATAAAAATGATTTAAAATAATTACTTAATATTATAAAAATATAATATGTCATTTTCTGGTGAAATAAAGTAATTATGCACTTGTGGGCTATTATTGCAAAGTTATCGCAATCCTAACCCTAAAATGTAAATATGTCTATTCGTGAAATAATTAAAACTTACCATAAATATAAATGATAAAATGAAGCAATAAAATTATTATAAAACCATTTGTGATGCAATTAGTAATTGTTTATGTAATAAAAATACTGAGATAAATTAATTTAAAAGCCTTTAAAAATGCAGAAATTACGAAAAATTATTAATTGATGTTTATGCATTGTTTTGAAGATATATATGAATTTGAAAATAATATAGGAAAAAATTGGGTATCAACAATTCCCATACCATACCCTACTTCACACTTGTTCTTTGAAGTGTCTTTGATTTCAGGTCAAAGTTTAAAATGTCGAACTCCCAATTCTCCCTCTAAATGGGATGCTGAGTTCGGTCATCACAGCGAGAATAATATTATGGTACCCAGTGGCGAGGTACCACCTGTTGACCCCATTGAAATACCGGTCGCAGATCCGATCGACGCTAACTCCCATGTGGCCATCAACGCGAATCTGCCTACCGATCCTGAGAGCAGCGTCTGCGGTGGAGCCCGACCGATAGCCCAAAATACACAAGACATTGGAGGATACGGGGTCAATTTACGAATAATCTTCGAATGATACCTGCTCAACAGGAAGCGATAGCTCAGCTGTAGAACCAGAGTCGCACCCCCAGTACGGTCGAGCCAAAGCCGCCCCAAGAAGCCACTCGTAGAAGTGATCTGGTCGTGGAAAGGACGAGTGATGCTGAGCCCGGGTCTAATCCCATGATTATAAAGATACTTGAGGAGTTCACAAAAAGGGTAGAATCGGGGAAGAAGAAAATCAAAGCCAATGATAAAAAGGTGAAGACCTACAATTTCAGGGTTGATCAAATCCCAAGAGCACCACCAATATTGAAGGGCTTGAATTCCAAGAAGTTTGTTCAAAAGCCTTTTCCTCCAAGTGCAGTACTAAAGACAATTCCGAAGAATTTCCGCATGCCCGAGAATCCTAAGTATGACGGAAAAGCCGACCCGAATGAGCATGTGACCTCCTACACATGCGCCATCAAAGGGAACAACTTGGAGGATGATTAGATCGAGTCAGTCCTGCTGAAGAAGTTCAGGGAGACTTTGTCAAAGGATGATCAGATCTCTACTTGCTATGCTTGCAGACATCTTCGTGAAAGCACACGCGGGGGCCATCAAGGCTGAGACCAGGAAGTCAGACCTTTTCAAAGTAAAACATAGAGAGAATGATATTCTTAGGGAATTTGTGTCAAGGTTTCAAATGGAACGGATGGACCTGCCTCCACTGGCAGACGATTGGGCCGTTCAATCCTTCACCCAAGGACTCAATCTCGAAGCTCATTGGCTTCTCAGCAGTTGAAGCAAACTTTGGTGGAATATCCGGCTGTAACTTGGGTCGATGTTCATAACCAGTATCAATCAAAAATTAGGGTCGAAGATGATTAACTTGGGTCCCCTTTCGGGTTTGTCTATCCTGTTCAAGCTACTGACATATCCAAAAGAGACAATGATCGTGAACCAAGGTCAAGTAGAGATCGATATCAACCGTACAACGGTGATCGTAGGGGTAAGGGGTCTGGACGAAACCTTTTGAAAAGTGAAAGGAGAAGAGATCGAGGTCAAAATAAATGGGGAATCATGAGTAAAACGGTTTCGACTGGCCCATCGGGCCTAAGAAAGCGCTGAGGTTATCGGAGTACAACTTCAACGTCGATGTTGCTACCATCATATCTGCCATCGGACGCATCAAAGACACCAAGTGGCCTCGACCTCTATAGTCCAATCTATCCCAAAGGGATCAACTTAATGTGTAAATATCATGGACTCACGGCCACAGAACAGAAGATTGCCGACAATTGAGAGAGGAATTGGCCCGGTTGTTCAACAACAGACACCTCCGGGAGTTCCTGAGCGATCGAGTCAAAAACCATTTCAAGAATAGAGATTTTAGTAAGCTGATCGAGCAGGAGGAGCCTCATCACGTCATTAACATGATCATAGGTGAGGTTGATGTTCCCTAGGGGCCGATATTGAAGCACACCAAAGTATCCAACATGAAGGAAAAAAGGACTCGAGATTACGTACCAGAGGGAACCTTATCTTTCAATGACGAGGAATTTGAAGGCATCGTGCAGCCCCACAACGATGCACTAGTAATATCTCTACCCATAAATAAATCTCGAATTAAACGTGTGTTAATTTATCCAAGTAGCTAGGCCAATATCATTAGATCAAGGGTCATGGAATAAGTCTACAAGACCAAATCGTACCTGCACTCAAAGTTCTAAATGGATTCAACATCGTATGTGAGACCACTAAAGGGGAGATAACTTTATTGGTGAACACCTCCATAACCATCCATGAAATAAAGTTCTATGTGATCGAAGGAGACATGAGGTACAATGCTCTGCTCGGAGGACCGTGGATTCACAACATGAGGGAAGTACCCTCGACGCTGCACCAGGTGCTGAAATTCCCGACACCAGGAGTGATTAAAACAGTCTACGGAGAACAACCAGCCGCAAAGGAGATGTTCGTTATCGTTGAGGTGATCCTGATATTCGCACTTTCGACATCGAAGGGTCAAATTTTGATGGCCAAAGAGGCAACCAAATAGCAATTACTGACACCGGCCTCGATTGAACTAGAGAAGTAGGGGACGAGTGAGGACGATGACTACGGAGTTTCCAGGTCTTTCATAGTCCCCGATGAT
Organism: Nicotiana knightiana; assembly: GCA_005239525.1. Lineage (NCBI taxonomy): Eukaryota > Viridiplantae > Streptophyta > Magnoliopsida > Solanales > Solanaceae > Nicotiana > Nicotiana knightiana. The sequence goes on along the minus strand of ML398306.1, from coordinate 23,296 downwards.
TCTGACACCACCAAATCAACGGTCGAAGAACTTGAACAAGTCATATTGATCGAACACCTGCCCGACCGTAAGGTACTCCGGGCACGGGGTTAAGTCTCAAGCTTAGGAAAACTCATCAATTCCTTATAGCTAGCATAGATTGTTTCGCTTGGTCCCACCTCGATATGACAGGGATTCCTCTGGAGATAACTACTCACAAGCTGAGCCTAGATCCAAAGTTTCATCCGATCAAGCAAAAAATGAGGCCTTAGTCCGAATACAAGCATGCATTCATCAAGGACAAGGTATCTAAACTCCTTAAAATAAGGTCCATCTGGGAGGTTAAATACCCGGATTGGTTAGCAAACGTAGTAGTCCCTAAAATGGGGGAATAAATTAAGAAAGTGTGTAGACTATAGAGACTTAAACAAGTCATACCCCAAGGATTCTTTCCCTATACCAAACATCGATCGCATGATCGATGATCCGACCGGCAATGAGATCCTTAGTTTTCTCGATGCCTACATCGGGTACAACCAAATTAGGATGGACACGGACGACCAGGAAAAAATGTCCTTCATCACCAAATATGGTACCTACTACTATAATGTAATGACATTCGGACTAAAAAACACCGGTGCAACTTACCAATGCCTACTAATTGGACGTTCGAAAAGACAATAGGAAAATCAATGGAGGTTTACATTGACGATATGTTAGTTAAGTCCCTGCGAGTAGAGGACCATTTGAAACATTTGTAGGAAACCTTCAACATATTGAAGAAATATAGTATGAAGCTGAACCCGGAGAAATGCGCATTCGGAGTTGGGTCCGGGAAGTTCCTCAGATTCATGGTGTCCAACCGGGGAGTTGAGTTTAATCCGATAAGATCAACGCCATCGAGGACATCACCGTTGTGGATAATGTCAAGGCTGTTCAAAGGTTAACCGGGTGCATAGCCGCTTTGGGTCGGTTCATCTCGAGGTCCTCCGACAAGAGCCATCCGTTCTTCTCACTATTGAAGAAGAAGAATAACTTCTCATGGACCCCGGAGTGTCAACAAGCCTTAGAGGAACTCAAGCGGTACCTCTCGAGCCTACTTTTCTTTATACTCCGAAGGCATATGAACAATTGTATATGTACCTAGCGGTATTCGAGGAAGCGGTAAATGGATTCCTGGTCTGGGAAGAGGAAAACTCAATTTTCTATCTATTATATTAGCAGAACTCTAGGCGAGGCCGAAACTAGGCATCATCACCTAGAAAATTGGTGCTCTCTTTGCTAAGCATCTCTAGGAAGCTAAAATCGTATTTTCAATTCCATCCCATATGTGTTGTGACTAATTACCCATTAAGAAACATAATGCATAAACCCGATCTCTCAGGACAATTGGCCAAATGGGTCGTGGAAATCGGCGGGCAAGATATCGAGTATCAACCCCGAACTGCCATCAAATCTCAAATTTGGGGGGGGGGGTTTCATGGCCGACTTC